>VCJN01001300.1:0-262096 GCA_006384855.1 Tetraselmis striata | reverse complement strand
CGCTATGGGCGCCGCGTTAGGGCTATCATGTACCGTGAATCCACATAATATAGTTTAGACCATTCACAACCACATAATATAGTTTAGAACATTCACAAGGAATGTCTGGCTCGCCGAGTAGAGAATGCCATGCGCAGCAGACCACGGCGGGCGGGGGTCTAGGGCGGGCATGTTGCAGGCGACGACATGCCAACGGGGTACGCCAACGGTAAGGCGGTCGCCATGCGGCCATGAATGAAGAGGTCGTGGCGTGGCTTCCCGGCATGTCGGAGCACATCTCCGAGAGGAGCGGGTACCAAGCGTTGCCCAAGCCAGTAAGGAACAATGACGATGGCTAGGGCACCACTAGACTCCAGTTTAGAGACGAGATTGCCAATGAGGTTTCACGGTCATACACTACCAGATACGCTCGTCGCCACGCCATGCAAGGCGTCGAGAACCTCGCACTGCGGGTCACCGCCCGCATGCATTGTAGCGGGGAAAGAGGGCGTTTTCGGACGTCGCGGAAGCGGACGATGATGCCCCACTTAGCAGTGAGCGAGGCGAATCGACCGCGGATCGATTTGCTAGTCGTCGCGTCAATCTCGGGACTGAGGCGGGTCAGCCCAGATATTCGCGCGGAACGGATGTAGGCATGTAGCGTGTTAGGGTTACACCTAGCGACTACCCTAGTACCACCACAACGTGCGACGTTATATGGCCAAGTAATCATACTGTTGTAATGATATCTCAGCATGCGTTTTATTACTAGTACGGCCGGAACCAGACCTGCGAGGGAATGCGCTTATGGTGGCGAGAGTCTGTGCTACTCCGAGGTTGTGAGGGTGAGAGTATTATGATTACGTCGGCGTGGCGCCGTGCTGATATATCAGCAGGCGCAGTGGCGCGGGCGCAGCCATACATCGGGCGCGCGCTACGCGCCTTAGCATGGTTATGGTAATCTAGGGTTAGTGAGGGTATATGATATATCCTGCACAAGAACCCAGGTAATATTCTTGTAACATACAGTACGCGCTACAACTCCTAAGGATGAAATCATCAAGATGCGCTACTAGCTGCCAAGCGACTATCCGCGGTACCGAGTCGGACCGCTACACGATAAATATGTAATGCCACCGGAATACTGTCAACAGATTACATCCAGCAACCAACTTCAATTTCGCCAAAATACACGAGTAGAACCTTGTATCATTAAGTACTGCCACGAGTACTTATTACATAGCGCAAGGAACGGGCAATACCGTGCGCGTCCATGTTTTGCGTAAACCATGAGGCGCGGCGAGCGAGAGGTGAGATTGGTGAGAACGCCGACAAACGGCTTGGTATCTCCTCGTGCAAGCGGATGTGACGGTTGCGGAGCATGGGGAGGAGAGGACTCAATAACCAAACGGGCGGCTTTGAGCTATTTCAAGGTGCGCAGAGCGGCCATCGTCGTACCGATGAGGCGCCCGCCGCCAGGCAGCGGCCCGCCAGGAGCGGAGGATCCTAAATTCAGCAATTTTCGGCGGCACCACCCCCGCCACCTGCACGTGGTGGGCTCTGTAAGCCTTAAGACCCGACCGTGCTCGGCTGGGTGCGGCAGCGGGCTGAGCGGGGTGGCCGGCTGTGGTGGGTCCTTGGATCCTGCGACGACTTGGGTGCCCTACAGGGGGCTTTGTCAAATAATACTCGTATTCCATGTAGCACATGTTGGCGCCATCGGACAGCAATCATGAAACGGGAGGCTGCTAAAAATCTTTCATGCACGACATCGGCCTTGCGTCAGCCTCTCCGAGATCCGCCTACGGGTGGGGAGGTGGTAATGTATGTACGACAGTACGACTCGGACGGGGGCAGCCTACTAACGATAGCTATTCGAAATAAAATCGTGTTCTCGTACCTCGATACGACCCGCGACCGACCTGCAGAAGATGTGGCATACCCCCCACCCGCATGTGTTCCACCTGTGAATCACTCGAACTCCGACCTAGCACAGAGGAGTGTTCGGCGGTGCCTTGTGGCCGACCCGTTCGGAACACCCGGGAAATCCTCAGTCGCCCCGTGAGCAGAACGGACGAGGGCGGCGAATCGCGAGGAGGCGGGAGCCCGGCACTTAAAGTAGGGTGGAGCGGGCGTTTGGGGGCGGAGAGGCTGGGCATAGCAGCGACCTCAGGAGCCAAGAGACAGGAGCCGGAGTGCCCTTAGGGAGTCGCAGGCCATGCAGCGGGAGGCGTCAGCTGGCGGCCATCTCGACCTGCTGACCCCGGACGGGCGGCTACATCGACACGGCGCGCTGCGGAGGCAAGCGGCGCGCGGGCAAGCAGGACCGGCATGCCGACCACGGAGCGACAACACGCGCACAGGGGGGGGGGGGGGGGGGGGGGGGGCGGAAGGGGGTGCCCGGTCCCCTCCAGTCCCCATTGGCGGGGGATCCTACCGCAAGAGCTCAGGTAATATACATGAATGCGGACCGATGCACGACCGTCGACGATAAAAACTCGATCACGAGTTGAATACATCGGAATGCGGACCGATGCAACGATAGTGAGGGGACGAACACCGGGTGCGAAACGATATGATCTGAACTAGTTTGTGAGGTTTCCTCCTTTCCTCAACCGCATTTCTGGCAACCGTTGCTGCTAAGTGGTGCGGGTTACTATTTCACCCCTTGTCCGTTGTGCCATTTTGGTGCCACCGGAGCGGAAATAAAAGAAGCCGTAACAGCTTAGCCTTCCCTCTTCCAGATTCGTTGCGTTGCATACATCGGTTAACTCTATCGTAACTCTTTGCGATAAAGGTCACATATTGTTTCGAGACCACACCCGGCTTGCCATCCATGTGTGATGAAATTCTCATCCGTACGTCCGTGCGTCACCATGCCAGATGGAGAACTCGTTGCCGAGCCGACACTTGCAAGCGGGCGTGCATGCCCAGTCTACATTGTTGCGCGAGATTGCATCGTCGTTGGCCCAATTGACGGCTCGTGATCGTATTGCAGATGGAGACGGAGCGCATGGCTCTGGCTCGGGGCAGCGCTACGCGAAACAGCCGACAGGCAGCGGGGGAGCCGCAGTGCACCCCAGAGCGCCCGTGTAGTCGGAGCAAAATTCGCGAGTGACGAGGACGACTACCTCGCGGTGCCAGAACTACTACAACTGGCAGAGGCTGGTTACGAGGACGTTCGACCGGTAAGCCAATAGCCTGCGATTTTCCCTTTGCGAAGCGACCGGGCGAACGAGTGCCTCAAGCAAGATGACCGGCGTCTGCCGGCCCAGGAGGAGTACCTTTGGATGCCGTGTTTTGGGGCCCACATGGCTGCTATTTTCGTGGCTCTCGACGTAGTTTCATTGACAATTATGCTAGCAGTACGATATAGCCAAACTGTGTATTATGTAGTATACGCCTGCCGGGGCATGAGGGGTTTTTGGCCCCCCACAGTACTCCCGGGTGTGATATAAGGGTTTTGGGCAGTGCCTCTACACCCGTCTAGATGGGGGTATGGGCTCAAGGCGACTGGCCACTACTGGTGCTATGGTGGTGCGGCGCCCGCGCCCCGATCAGGGCGGGTTGCGGGAATCTAGAGTACTGTACGAAGTACTGAAAACATGTCCTCATGGCTGGCGGCGTGGCGGTATCAGCAGGCGGGTTGCGGCGTCAAGGCGGGGTCGGCCGGTCGGGGTGTCCAGATATACGGTTGTGTAATAATGCGAAGAAGTATCGGCTATGCACCGGATATACATCCATGATACTACATGATATTTACATGATGGACTGGAATTGGACCCCAGTCCAACCACTGTCTGACGGGGGTTGGACGGGGTAACCTGGACTGCGGCAAGCCCGTTTTCATGCGTAAAATGCTTGGGTGATCTCACCGACCGCAGTCTAGGTTTGTCTCCAGGGGTGAAAATCCCGGTATGTAGGGTCGTCCACTTTAAGGTTGGTAGTCCAGGTTTCTGTCCACTTCGGGGGGTCGGGGGCGGGGGGGGGGGGGGGGGTTGCTTGCGTACTTAAGAGCAAATCTGACAATAAGATGGCCCGCACATCCCGCCGCGGTGTGACGACGGGCAGGGCACATCAGCACAATAATATTCGCTAATGTCAAGGAAGCATGTCGCGGACCCCCAGAAAAGCGCATTGCCCATGCATCTCGCGGAGTCGCGCAGCACCCACACAACGCTAGTCTCAGTAGTCAGCAGTTCAGCACCCACTCTGACTTCCCCTCTGCCGTACTAGTAAGTCGCAGTAAGCGGAAGGTCTACCTAGAGGCTAGGTACTCCGTACTCGCTGCGCGTACCCGTACCACTAATTGTACTAAAACGTGCACCCGACCCGTTTAACCACCACCGGGGCTCTGAAAAATTGTGTCTTTCTGTAGTATGATTACAATGATGATTCTGCTCAATAGTCATTAGTCACTAAGCAGCTCTGCTCATCAGTGATACAATGAAGCGAAAATTCGTTATTTTGACCGTATCTTTGAAAACAATCGGAAGGAGGGGATAATCCCCTTCCTCAGACCTCTTCCCCCGTGGTTCACCCCCCGCCTTCGGGGGGGGGGGGGGGGGGGGGAACCCCGCCGGTAGGCGGGGGTTTGTACATAATATGCAACCCGGCGATATACTACGAAGTTTGTACGAGTGCTATTACGATGTGTACCGGGGGCTGCGATAAGTACATGTGCGATATAATGTCGCCATTGGGTAAGCGTTGTAACAACTGGTAACAATTTTGTATTGTGCAAAACATTGCAGTCCCTTGTCTCTGCATCACCACTTCACACCACCGCTTTTGTTGTCTGTGTCTCAACTGTTGAGACTATCGCATCGAGCTTTCACGACCTACAAGAGTGCGCGCGGAGTCCCACATGGTGCTTGAGGTCGCTTACCTCGATGATTTGGAGCACAAGACACTATGTGTTCTCCGTGGCGGGACCCATCGTCAAGCAGTCGCGGTTGCGGTGTCCAGTCTTGAGCTACTTCGGAACTTTGGAAGGCGTTAGTGTCGGGCTTACCGCTGCACATGATGACGGATGGCACCCACAGGATCAGCTTGAGCAAGCGGGTGTGACTCACCTTGAAACGACTACAATCAAGAAGTCCCTCCCCCTCCCCCCCCTCACATCCCAATCTCGCAAATTGCTTCGTGCCCATCGTTTTTTGTTTCGCCAAGTCGGACAGTGCAACAACCTTTGTAACAATATTGTATAGCTATGTTGTCCGGCTAAAAGAATACTCGCGCCGACTCGTTCGGGACGCCCATTGCGCCTCATGCGGTTGTCAACGATAGGGAAATGGCGTGAGGGCAGCTCTAGCTACTGCCTTCCCCAATGCAAAGGTACATCAACATGTTCCCAAAGTTGTTGTTGACTGCTGTTTTTTTGCGTCTCGTTTTTTATTTCGAATACCGACTGCTTAAGCTCTACCGTGGGCAGCTTGTCAGCTGCTACGTCCACTTGAAGCACACAAGTTCTTGTCAAGCAGCCAAGCGGATGTATAGACTTGCTGTGCCCCTCCGGATGGCCAGGGTATGCAGCATTTGTGCTTCTGTAGGGTGTTCCGCGCGGCGTACGATGTCATGCGACATAGCCTGCCCCCCAAGCACATCTAAAAATCAACGGCGAGCCAGAGCGCGCTCAGTGGTGGGTAGCGCTCGGCCAACCCATACCGCGCGGTCGCTCACATGTTCAACCGCACCATATCGGATCTGGTTCACTGAAGTGGCCACCAATCCAATTAGGCAGTGTGTTGTAGATTTCCTTGCGAACGGAAGTAATTTGTAGTGATCATGCTTTGTGTGTTCCGTTATATCCAGACGACCGCTGTGACAAGGAGTGTTAGTGCCATGCACGTGCGCGTCTAGTACAATTGACTCATACATACGCACCTGCGGCAGGGTGTATTACCGAGCATGTGCTACAGTCCATGGTTTCTGATGCAGAGCACCCAGCCAAAAAACAATATACTGTTACACGTGGCAAAGATATGCAATTACGAAAAACATAAGCAGTAGAGAGGCACGAATACTGACACATCATTGGGCTGCACTTACCATTGGGCGGCATTGATTAGTTTATACGTGGAGGTTGCTGTTGTATGCTTATTGTTAATCGCTAACATTCACGCTTCCTTGGGCAACTGCGCTATCTCTTTTGCCTTAGCAGAGACACGCAGCATCTCCCGCAGGCGGTATTGGTGCTACACTTACTTGAGTCGGTAGTTGCCTCGGGGGATACTCGGGTGTTTCGACTTGCTAGTGGTGGGCTCTTCCATCATTGTCATTGTGGATGTATCATACATGGCATTAAGCACGTACATAGCGGGCCGCCCCACTCGTGGCTTTGAGCGAGAGTGGGCTTGACAGATTTCACACATCGCAGGCTTGGGGCAACCCTCTCAGCCTGGCAGTCGGAGAGTCGGATACCCCACGGAGGCTGTTTACCGGCGGCTTAGATCACGAACCAGGGCATGCGGCTGCGGCGTAGGTGTAGTTTTTAGTCACGTTTTTCCCAAAGGCGTAGCGGCAGCCCCCGCCGGAGGTTGTACAGTTTGCCTGCGGCGTAGGTGTAGTGGCACATCACAGTGGTGCCGTCTACCAGGTCGTCCGACTTCACGGCGCGCCCCCCGTGCATGAGGTTTCCCGCAGCGTAAGGCTGCCCAACTTTTCGTGGCCTGACTTTCCAAAGGTGCCCCAGATTGTGGTCTTGAGCTCGCGCGGGCCCTCGCCGGGCTGCAGAGCAACGGTGGCCTCTCCAATGACTGCCTTGGTCCGCGTGCCGTGCGCGCCCTTGATGTGGATGTGGCGCCGCGGCGCCATCATCTGAGCCGCCTTGGCCTGCAGAGGCGACAAGCCCATGCACGGGGGAGAGCGGGTAGTCAGCGAGCCTCACACATCGAGCCTCGCACATCCAGCAAGCAAAGCAGCAAACCATGTTTGCCTTGGCACAGAGTGTCCGGCGACGTTTCCGGGAGGCCGGCGATGTCAGGTTTAAGGCGGACCCGTGTTAGCCCCCGCCCCCCGCGCGCTCCTCCTTGGCCGACACCTTGGGCTTCTTGGCGGCAGGGCCATATGTCCCCGCCGCTCTCGAGGTGCCGCCCTGCACCATCATCTGTGCATGCATGTGTCAGCGGGGCATGTAGTGGAGTGCCTCAAATGGGACACCAATCGCATGCCCAACCTCAAGATCGGATCGTCTTGACAACGGTCCGTTGTCAATTTATGATTATCGTTTAATATTTTTTTATCATATCGTATTTTACTCTATTTTCGGTGACGTTCAAGGCAAAATGAGGCAGGAGGGTTATATGATGGCTGGGGAGGACGGCGTGTGCGCGTGTGTATTGTCCGTTGAAGGATTAACAATTTCTCATATTTATTTCTCCCTTTGACGTTCAAGGCAAGAGGAGAGCGGAGGATTACATGATGGCTGGGGAGGACGGCGTGTGTGTGTGCGTGTGTAACGATGCTAAAGGGCGTGAAGGGAGAAGTGCTCACAGTTGCACGGGGGGCGATGGTCGCCTCATGCTTGATGGCATGGCTGGCCCACTGCCGGAGCACAGCCGCGCTCTACGCCGCATCTGCGAGCGCCGCGCGCACGCCCTGGCCGGTGGGTGGCACCATCACGAGGAACCCCGCCCACGTGTAGAAGGTGGCGATGGAGGCATCGTTGCCAAAGTACCCGGTAGCGGAGTAGTCGCCAATGGCGACTAGCGGCGGGCGGCTGGGGTCCGGGTTGGCGGGCATGGACTTCTTCATGACGTTGGACCTAGGGGCGGCCAAGGAGGGAAGGAAGGGAGCAAGAGCATGCAAGGGGATGAGGTGGGGGCAGGAGCTGGCACGGAAGGGGGCGGGGGGATGATGGTAAGGCTGGTCATGTGCCCACCTGTTGTTGCCGGTGCTGGGGGTGTTTAGTGCCCACTGCACGTCCAGCTGTGCGTCCTAGGCGTACATGCAGTCGATGGTGCCGGGGCTCACAAGGCGTCTCATCATGGGGGTCCGAAACCTCTACAGCTCCTAGAGGTCACATGCGCAGTCCTCTACCAGGAATGGTTGCACTAGCACCTCTAGGTCGTCGTCGGCGGCGGCAGATAGTGCGCACAGCGCCACACCTGCGTCCTACCCCTTCAGCTTGCGAGCCTGGCCAGTGGCAAGCGTAACGAGCTATAAGACTTGAGAGCCGGCATTGATCCGCCATCGTATCCAACATGCCACGTCGGGGGGCGGGCGCCCACCTGCTTTAGGGTCAGCGGCATGTTGTTGTTACCTCCTGCAGGGAACACCTCGTTGTTGAACATGTGGAAGCACGGGACGCCGAGGATGCCGCCGCCCGGCATGAAAACGGAGTCGGAGAGGGCGGCCTCCATGGCGGTGCACAACTCCCGCACGTGCGAGCCCTCCGCGCCGGTGGCTGCGGCTCGCTTGTTGGAGGCCGCTGCTTGGGGGCTACTGTGGCGAAGCTTGTAGGTCAATGTCACGCAAGCGCCGCCATACACTGCCTGGGGGGGGCGAGGGGGAAGGGCGGGGGGAGGGCGGAGGCTGACACAAGGCATGGTGGGCACATGGCCGAGAGGACATACCCTAGGGTCTAGGTGATCGATGCTGGTGGCAGACTGGCAATGCAGTTATAGTGTTACTGACTAGGTCACTTCGATATTATGGGCATGCCCAAATATTCGCGCATATGAGTCTCATATAGTAGCGCGCTGCGCTCGCCTGAGCTCGCAGCCGGGAGCTCGGGGCACGCAGTGGAGCACGGAGCTCGGAGCTCGGGGTACGCTTGTCGCGGAGAGCCTCAGCGGTTGTAATCATTTGCTTATTTCCAGCAACTCATCGCCTCACCCTTCGCTCTGCACTCACGCACACACAAGAGCCGACGTGATTTCCGCGCTCTGCAAGTGATGGTAGCCCTCCACGCGCGTCATATTGAGGGTGAGGCAGTCCTTGACTACTTAGGACACGCTGAGAAGTCCGCGTTCTTTTTCCTGCGCGTAGCGAGCCCGTTGTGGAACACGGCTCGGCAAACCACTCGGCTTTGAGGCGATTAATTCGCTGCGAGCCCCCCACACCCACCCCGGCTCGACCAGAGCCCGCAATTGCACACGACTCGACGAGTTACTCGGCTTTGAGGCGACTAACTCGCTGCAACCCCAACACACCCAGTCTGTTATACTAGGTAGAGCCCGCTGTTGAACACGGCTCGACGAGTCACTCGGCTTTGAGGCGACAACGACAACTAATTCGATGCGAGCCTCCCCCCCCCCACCCCCCCTCCCCCCCCCCCCCCCCCCCCCCCCCCCCCACCCGACTCGACCACTCGAGTCACCACCGAATCTCCGTCCGCGTCGTCTTGTTAGTGTTTTCATCCTGGGCCAACTGCACGTGGCTGTCAGCAGCACGCATGTACCGGAGCGGGGCACAGGTATACCGGAGCGTTGCGGAGCGTCGCGAGCGGTGCACGACACTTGTACTGGAGCGTTACGGAGCGTTGCGCCGAGAGCGGTGTACTCGGAAGGAGTGCACGTCAGTCGGATACCACCTTGGATACTTGGGCCAGTACCTAGTGTCCCAGCAGTGCCGCACACCTAGGTGGAGGACTCGGAGAAGGGAGACCTCAGTAGTGCCATCTCTTAGGCTTCAGAGCCGGGAGGTGGTGGGTCTCTAGACCCAACCTTTCTCAACCCGCCGTAGGCACAGTCGCGACGAGTGGTGCTCACCACTGTCCGAACTCAGTCCGTCGTTGGTTTGGCTTCGATGTCAGGGGACGACCAGACCGGCTCGCAAAAAGCAACCGGTCAATCCGACGCTTGGCAAGGAGACGAATCATATGGCGTGCATTTCATGACTCAGCTGGTGTCGCAGCTGACAGATGTGCATGGACATATGTCCCACCACTATGATGAGCTCTACTCTTGTCAGATGGGGCTCTATACTAGGTTGAAAGCCCACGAGAAGCGGAGCGCATCTGAAAAGATGGTTGCACATGCAGCAGCTCCCACCTCTCGCGCGGCGACCGAGAGGACGGCGTTCGGGGACGGCCGTCAAGTCAGACAGCCGTCCTGGCCTCGCGGCAAGACTAGCGGAGGCAACAAGCCACCGAACAGCTTAGCCATGCCTAGCCGATACGAGCTAGACAACGGTTGACAAACCGGTGCCAGCACCGCTGCGACGCTAGCCAAACATGCAAGGATCGCCATGGACAAGGTTAGGAACTGAGACAATGTATGCTAACTAGAACATGCTTGCCTTGCATCGTTGTTACATGTCTCCGATTGCAGCATTGGGGGTGAGTGTTGATGGCAGACTGGGAATGCAGCTATAGTTTTACTGATTAGGTCACTTTGATATTCTAGGTATGCACTCTTCGATCGTCTCGCATATGAGTCTCATTAGCGTGCCGCGCGCGCCTGATCTCGGAGCCGGGAGCTCGGGGCACGCAGTGGAGCACGGAGCTCGCTTGTCGTGGAGAGCCTCAGCGGTTGTAATCATTTCTTTCTTTTCAGCAACTCATCGCCTCACCCTCCGGGCCTCCGCCTCTGCACTCACGCACACACAAAATCTGACGTCGAATTCCGCGCTCCACAGTATAGGTTTCTCGGAATAGTCTTGGGTGAAGGGACGCCCAGCCGGCAGCTTCATGCCCACTCACCCTCTCGATCTTATGGGCGCAGTCCTCAGAGAAGGCGCACCACTGCAGGCGGGTGGCGGGGCTTGAGATGGTCCTGCCCTAGTTGAAGCAGCGGTCCATGTCCTTGTGCGAGACGACGAAGTCGCCGCCGGAAAAGTGCAGCGGCAGGCATACCACGAGGGTACCGGACATGCTGATTCACCGCCGCCATGATCCTGAAGTGTGGGGCACCGCGCTGCGACGATGTTCATAAGACGAGCCAGCCAGAGCACCGCCGCCACTAAGACGGCTGCCGCCGACTGCCCGGCACTAAGGGGAAGCACTCTGCAGGCTTGATATCGCGCCGCCGATCAGCCGAACGAGCGGCGCGACGAACCGGTGCTGCTGGTAGTCCAGGCGGGCGAACCGGCGAAGCTACGAGGGGAGCGAAGGGACAATAGCGGCGGACGTCGCCGCTGCTTTTGGGACGATACTTGGCATCGCACAGTATAGCGACAAATACTTGAGATTGGGCCTTAGACGAGGAATAAGGGACTTCGGGGAGCAAGACTGGAGGTGAACGAGGGGAAGTAGCACAGTGCTTCGAGCGTGCGGGCATCCTCGGGCTGGCCAAGGGGGACAGCCAGACATGTGTTGAATGTATCAAAAAATTACTAGAGAGGTGGGGCGCAGCTACTCCCCCCCCCTACGTACCGGCGGGGGAGCTACGCACTCACCGCGGGACTCCGGGTCGATGTTCTCTAGCTGAAAGACGTTTGCCTTGAGCTGTATAGTGCATCGAGGACGGCGGGATTTTTCTTGGTTTGGGCGCCCTGCCCGAACGGCGCCCTGTCGCAGGCGGCGATCAGCGGCGCCGCCGCCTTTTCTTGCGCTTGGTCGGTCACCCGTTCGGAGGGCACCGCCTCGAAGACGGAGGTGCCTCCGCCCAGGCGGATTCGGAGCGGCGCCGTCGTGTCAACTTCGCCTCCACAGCAAAAAGGGGTCTTTCACACCGTTGGCAGCGCAAGCCAGGGCCGTGACGTGGTCGACGACGGAGGCAGCGGACGACGCCATTCTCGCAGCTGTCGCTATTCATCAGCTTGACACTCGGGGTCGTCGTCCATGCGTGTACGATTCCAGCTAAACGACGCCAGTTGTCCAGCAGTATCCACGTACCCTTTCCCAAGCGAGACCTGGCTCGTGAGTGGCAAACAAGTGAGGCGGCTGCGTCACTGTAGAAACATCCTGGAAGTAGAGTCCCAGGAACAGATGAGATTCCGTGCGCGGATCGGGTGGGCGCGACAGGTATGGCGTCGTCGCCAGCCCGCGTCGTCGAGAATAGAATACGTAGTAACAAAATATGAAGGCCGTCACAACTTGATTCGTTGCTTTAGGTGCCCCCCCTTTTTTCAGCGCCTATTTTTCTCCTGCTGCATCCACAGGTACTGCAAAGTATTGTCAAAAGCACTGCAAAACATGCAATTGGGCGATTATATCATTGCTTGTGATGTCCTGTAAGCACACAGTGGCCGGCAAGCTATTGCCTCAGGCATTACATGCTCAAAAGACGACAACTATGAAGAAAAACCACATGATTACAGGGTGGAAGTGTTAACCCCTTGTCCTCCCGGCCGAAGCCTACCATACTACGGGTGTGTATCGATGGATGCATGCTACTCTGTCACTCTCGCAGATGCTCTCTGACGCTGCGCCTGGCTGTGTTGCGCCTCACGGGTGGCCTCGTGCGCCGCGCCTGCTTGCCTGCTGCTGAGCTACTGCCCTCTCCGAGCCAACCTGCAAACTGGCCTCATTGCTTTGCTTCGCCTGCCTGTCTGCTCCGATATTGTCGCGCACCTGCATGAGCGGCTTGACTCCCCTGCCTGTGCACACTGTGCAGACAGGGTACACAGTTCTCGCCTGCATGGTCAAGGCCTCGTCTATAATGCCGGCCTTATGATATGTGCCGGCACAGCAAGCACACATAGAGTCATCAAACCAGGCTGCTGCCTTGGCATGGTGAGTATAGTACTCAAACTCAACAGGCGTGCTACAGTCCAGGTTAGCCCTAGCAAGTATGAGGCCATAGAAAGGGTGGTCTTCATCGCATGCCTGCATGCCACACATGAAGCTGGCGTTCTCCGAGGCTTCCGCAAACTGCTGGACAGCGTACTCCCTACAATCATACAGTACATATGCAATCAGTCAGCACACGCATGCCACATTATACTCAGTAATACTAACATCACAGTCAACAACTAACCTGCAAGTCTGCTTCTGACCCCACGGCCCATCGATCAGCTTGCCGTCTGAATTCAGCAATTGGGAAGGCTTCATTTTCGACGGGGAATGGATGGAGTACAAGCAACGGGGCTTCATGCAGTCCATGTAGGGTACAACACCTCTTGACAAACTTGCCGGTCAGAGCCTTTTTGTTCAGCTCAGGCACAGTCTCCCCCCGGGCTAGAGCCAGACTCTGCTTGCTGCGATTCTGCCGGACCCTGGCGGCCCGCGGATATCCCTGGTGTCGAATGGAGCCTCTAAATCCGACTTAGACGCCAAGGATAGCGCGCACGCAAACATGAGGCCAGGCGCGGACGTACGCGTCGCTACGGCTTCTACAATACAGTATTAAGTACGGTCTGGGATTCAGCATCTTGTTTTGCCAATATTCGGTTTCAACCCCCCCTTTTCTGAGAGAGAAAAAGGCAATTAAAACAACAAATCAAGTTGTAACGGCCTAACATGTCCTACTGCTGCTGTACAATTATTCATGTAGGGCGCGTACGTCATAGTTAAGCCCGCCGTCTTGTTGCTTGGCAGCTTAACATTAGTCTGTGGCAGAAGTGACTTTATTACATGCACGCTTGGCGGTATGCGCTGCCAGAATGCAAATTTTATTTATTTTTCCGCACTAGCTAGAGCAGTGATGCCTGCAAGGTATATCGATATACAATCGGCCCTGAAGGCATGCTCGTCTGATAGTGTGATTGTGCCGCTGATATAGCACGCTGTGACATCTGTCTTGGAAGGAATTCCACTGTGGCGCCAATTAGTTCTAGTTGCTATTCTAGAATGCACACCGCACTGACAACTGCATTAGCATCAACATCTGCGGCTTATCATTCTGACGTCCGCCAGTCACCTCAGGTGTAGCTTCAGCTCATCCGCACTAGCAGTTGCGATGCGAAGACCATTAGATCATCACGGAATGGTCTTCTGCCTGGTAAGTGCCTCCACTGAGTCAGTGAGCGCGATCATCCCAAGCTGCCGCGTCGCGGACAAGTGCCGCCGGGCAAGGAAGCCTCGAGCTCTCGCCTGAATACGGACTGCGGAGATAGTATGCCTGAACGGCGCCCGCTCGTTCTTTGGCAGGGAGGTCAGGCTGGGGAAGGCGACGGTGATCTGCTTCAGCAGCGCTTGCACCACATCAGGGGGAAGCTTGGTGCCGGATATCCTGCGACGGTATAGGCACATGCCACGGCGTGAATCCATGACCCGTTGTGCTAAACTGGCAGCAGATGCAGCTGGCAGCAGGTGCGGCCAACGAGGTGATAGACACGAGTCAGTCGTAGTGCTTCAGGGCAGTGAGAAGCGCGCCGAGTGATGGATACCTGTAGGACAAGGCAAAGAGGACCTCATGGTAGTGCACCATGCACGGCGCGCCATAGCCTTCAAGATTTAGCGACTGCAGCATGCGGAGGCGCTCCATGCGAGTGAACCCCATGTCCTGTAGGGCGGCCCGCGCCACACCACAGCAGACGTGTCAGCGTGGAGGCCCGCAACCACTGGGCGGAAATGTGATTGGCAACAGAATTGCCAGAGTATTTCCCGCTTTCGATGTGGATAATGTGTTGGTAGCGAGGAGGGGCGGGAACTGCAAGAGATTAAAAAGACCTTGATGCCCAGCGGAGTAGGCAAGTTAACTATGAGACGCTCCAAGGAGACGGCAGGGATCAAGAGCTTGGCCTTCGGGTCATACTCCGCCCACTTGGCGGAGAACACGGAGAAGTCGGGAGGCGTCAGGCGATACTCCTCCATGCGCTTTGTCTCCGTGAAGCGGTCCAGGATCACGGCCAGGAAGAGGTTGAGCAGGATGAAGAAGGCGATCGCGATGAATGCCAAGAAGTATGGGATGGCGCCCCACTTGCCCTGTGCGTACGATTAAGGACACACGCATCTTCATGCAAAGCTGCAGCCATGTCGGCGGTTTTATTACGAATATGCGTTAGCGGATTTTTTACTAACTCAGGCCCTCAAGCAACATTCCGAGCTTCATTAGTTTGATGATCGCATGGATCCCTCGTAAAAGCGGCACGCTCTGAACAAAAAGGAAAAGAAATAATAAAGTTTAATCCCTATCACCCAAAACCCCGTATAGTTTAAAAATCAGGAGGAAAAGAACCAAGATGTGTTGGACATACCTGGGCCAGCAGGTCATGCAGCACACTTGGCCAATTCTCGCCCGTGAGGGAGAAGAACATCACAAACATCGAGGAGCCAAACGTCTCAAAGTTGATGCGGTCGTCAATCATGCCGCCATGCGCTGCGTTGCCCAGCAGGTGCATCCCCAGAACGGCAAAGACGAAGAACACGAGGAAGAGGACAGAGCCGACATGCCACAGGGAGGGCAGCGCCAGCTGAAAGGTTCGCAGCAGCATGCGCATCCTGTGGGGCGGAAAGATGCCGGCAAAGTTGGTCAGGACTTGGCCAGGAAGAGATATGATGCTCATGCCAATACACACATTGGAACATTTTAAGCTTCCTAAACAACATAGCTCAGGGGATGAGCTTAATAGCTATGTATGGTATGTGTTCTATAATTTGTTATATGATCTAAGATACATGAGTACATCTGTTTGATATTACCTTAATATAGTCCAACATATATAGATAACAAATACAAAAACCCGACTGAACATTTACATCATTATTTAGTAAAACAACCTGTAATCCTTACACAATAGACATATGTTGCACGGTATGATCATCATGTGTCGGATTGGCAGTGCTATACACTTTGAAAAGATGCACAGTACGCTTGAGTGGACGAAGCCATGAGAAGAAACAATTGCGCTTAGCGCAAGGGTAAGTTTGGGGGCGCACCCTGTTGCGCGCTTGGCGGCGCGCAATATGCGGGCGGCGCGGAACATGCGCAGCACGCGTACGAGCGTGGGATCAACCCTGACTGATGTCCCTGATTGGCTGACGCCAAACGCGGCGGCAGAGAGCAGGACCAGTAGGAAGTCGAGGCGGTTCCAGTTGTCGCCAAAGTACTCTTCGCGGCCCATGCCTGCAATCTTGAGGGCGGCCTCGAGCGCAAAGAGCAACGCAAACGCGTAGTTCAGGCCGTCGGAGACCTGCCAAAAGAGGTCCGACGCGCCCCAGTGGCTACACATCATGACGACGGTGTTGGCCGCCACCGCCGCGACGCTGCCCCATGCAAACGCGGGGTGATGCACGAGGCGGAAGAGGGCGCGCTGCACGCGGCCGGCGGACTCGGGGCAGCGGTATAGCCGCTCGGGGCGCGTGCTCAGCCAGCTGTTGATGGTGTCGACCCATTCCACCTGCTCGACGCTCAGCAGGCTGTCGTCAAAGCCGCCGTGCTCGCGAGACCGCACGTACTCGTCGATCACCGAGGAGACCACCAGGTTGAACATGAACAGCGAGCCAAATATGACAAAGACAAGGGTGTAGAGCGCGGCTGCAGGGTTGGCGTTCTGGGAGGGGCACCGCCCGACTCCGCGTGCATCAACGGTCGCCTGCATCACGAGGTCCCAATCCTCGAGCGTCGTGAGCTCGAAAAGTGTCAGCATTGCCGCGCCCACGTTGTCAAAGTGCGGGTGGGGTGCCATCCAGAGCCTGGGTTGGAGGCCGGCGTCGACGTCGGCGGGGTCCGTCCATTCCCCAACGCACTCCGCCTCGGGCGGTGCGCCCCAGTCGGCTGCCCCCCCCGGGGCGTAGCAGCGGGAGGCATCCGAGCAGCGGTGCAACCGGCCGCCAAAGAGCTCCACACCCAGGATGGCAAACGTGAGCCAGAACAGCAGCAGCATCGTGACAATTGCGCCGCTCTGCGCCACCACGCGGCCCAGCGAGCGCAGAACGCGCCGCATGCCCGCGCTCTTGCTGATCAAACGCAGCGGGCGAATGGCTCGCACAGTGCGGAGCGACTTGAAGCCGGCAAGGCCGGGGCTGGCGCTGCCTAGCAGCAGGGCGAACATGCTGGGGAAAAGGATGGCGAAGTCGAGCACGTTCCAAGGGTCTCGCAGGTAGCCGACAAGTGTTGCCGACACAATCTGGCGGAGGCAGCAGAGAGAAGGACGGGCCGTTAGGGTACAGCGAGTCACATTTACGAGCTATCTGCGACGGCGGAGTAAATACTTTATGTGATATTACGCAAGCACAGGCGGACCTTTATTGCCGCTTCGGCGACAAACACCGCAGTGAACACGGCGTCCATCCAGAAGAGCGCCGCGCCGAGCGCACCGCCCGGCGGGTCGTGCGGGTTCTGCGCGGCCAGCAGGGCGCTTGATGCAATGATGAGCGCCACCATGACGAAGTCGAAATATCGGCTACTCACCACCGCAGTACAGGCGCGTCGCACTCGGCCGTCCGGGGAGAACAGCCACATGGAGTGGCCGGCGCGAGAGTCGAGCCAGGCCGGGAGCCGCCTAAGCCTGTGACCCAATGGTGCCACGCTGTCGCGCAGGCCAGTGCCCAGCCGGATCACAGCGGCGCTCTCCTGAAAGTCGTAGTCCAGCAGTATGGTGCTGCGCCGCGACCACACGCTGCCTGACGCAGCCGGGCGCTCTACGCCCGCCCCATTCTGCCGGCGCGACAGCAGCACCTCAGGCGACTGAGACCTCATCTCCACGTCATCGACGTCCTCCTCGGTGAAGGCGCTGCCGGCCCTGGGCGCCAAGCTGCTTCTTGAGCCTTCCGTGACAGAGGGCCAGCTCCACTTCCTGCGCAGGAACACATGTGGCACATGGGAATGAGCCAACCACCAGCTCCAGCGCACGCCCGTCATACCGCGCGGCGTAAGTTTGAGCACAGAGTCCTGCAATAGCAGCCGTTTGAGCTGTGGCCGGTTAACCCGCCCTAGAGTCACGCATATCACCATGGGACGACGAGCTCGCGTACCTCGATAATGCGCGCCGGATTCGGGTCGGCGGTTCATCGAGAGACGCCAGGACCGGGAGGTCATCCAGAGTGCTATGGGCGGGGGAGAGCACACCGCCTGCATCTGTGCCCCCTCCGGGCTTGCTGCCGCTCATGTCACTCCCGTCTGCCTCAAGCGGGAGGTCGGGAGCCCGTTCCTCCCTCCCGCTGCCGGCCCTCTTCATGGTATTCTGGCGGCGCAGCGAGTGCTGGTCCACCACGTTTCGCACGATGCCGGCCAGGAAGAGGTTGAGCAGGAGGTAGTGGCCAAAGATGACGACGGCAATAAAGTACACACTGGACCACATGCTGGTGCCGGCAATGGCTGGGTACATGATGAGATGCCAGTTCTCCCCGGTGAACACCTGAATGGGTTGTAGCGGCACAGCAATCCTAAGCAATTATCAGCCCACAAGTGCGACTTCCCTAAGCACCGTTCCAAGCAGTGCAGTCCTTTACAATTTGGCGAGCAATGGGACTGTGTCCAGTCTGGTCGGCGGAGAGCAGCAGACTAGCATGTCGTACACAAGCTCAATTGTGTCCCTTTCGAGAATGGCACGTGCAGCCATGGCATCACAGCAAGGAGGCAGGGCACATTCACGAGGTGTGAAGCTGCACCTGGAAGGTGGCGAGGAACGCAGTCCAGGCGTTGTCATAGTTATATGTGGCCGGGTCGGCGGTGAAGACCTGGCACCCCCACGCGCGCGCCGCTGGTACCAGCTCGACGGGGTGCATAAAGCTGCCTGTGCAGGCGGCGCGCTCTGCAACCGACGCGTCCGAGCAGCCCTCCTCCGCGCACATGCGCCCCGCAAACAGCTGCATGCCGAGTAGCGCGAAGGTGAAGATGAAGATGGCAAGGATGACAAGGAAAGAGGTCAGCGAGGACAGTCCCTGTGGGAAGTTGGCAGCCGCTGTCAGTATAGAGCGACAACATGGCTACGGAAGCTACACCCGAGCCAATGGCCTGCTACAATCCGGAGCTTAAACGTGTAGCACCAGGATCGGATGGAAAGCCCTGGACATGATTCACACATCGCCGAGGGACAGTTCCATGGCAAAGGCTCCGAAACCACCCACTCCCACTACCCGTAGAACCTCCCCCAGGACTCGGCCGCTTGCACTCAGCCCCGACCACCTCAACTGCTGCACAAGGATCCCAGCATGCTACCACCAGGTGGCCACTGAGACCTCCAGCCAAGAACACAGAAGTACAGGACGCATCAAATTCATCAAATTTATCCCAAGCTGGAAGTACAAAAAACACTCAGAGTAGTATCACGGTCAGTAAAGCGACAGAGGGAACCGGTGCGCGGCTTGGGACCAGTCGCCATCAGTAAGATGGACAAGCAATAATGGATAGGAGAGGGGGAGGGGGGGATCCACCTGGAGGATAACAAACGCCAGGTTGCTGAGCCCGGGCCAGTGCTTGACAAGCTTGAGGATGCGCAGGAGGCGCAGCGCGCGGAAGACGGTGAGCCCCGGGAAGTCCACGCTAGTCAGCATGTCTAGAGCCACCTCCACCCAGCTGACAGCCACCACGGCGAGGTCAAAGCGGTTGAAGGCGTCCTCCAGGTAGCGCCGCGGCCCCAGGCCTCCCATGCGCAGGCCGGCCTCAAGCGTGAACACGGTCAGGAATGCGAAGTTGCAGGCGGAGAGCACGGTCGCCATGCGGGCAGGCATCGGGTGGTGCACCAGCGCCAGCGCAATAGTGTTGGCCACAATGATGCCGGCAATGACAACCTGGAAGCCTG
This sequence comes from Tetraselmis striata, assembly GCA_006384855.1. NCBI lineage: Eukaryota > Viridiplantae > Chlorophyta > Chlorodendrophyceae > Chlorodendrales > Chlorodendraceae > Tetraselmis > Tetraselmis striata. The sequence goes on along the minus strand of VCJN01001300.1, from coordinate 242,605 downwards.
GGGACGTGATGAGATTGTATAGGCGGCGCTTGCGCCACGCAAACCGCTCCGCATTGATTGGCATAAAACTCAGGAGCGACGTCCGCTTAGAAAGCTCCATCCACGCCGGCTGTGCGCCCTCCACACCAGGGGAGTCGTCGCCCTCACGCCCTTCCCCGATTGGCTGTTGCCCCCGCGCCGTCTGCGGCACCGCAATCTCCACCTCGCGCGCCGTGACCCGTCCCGAGGGCTCACCCGCATCCAGCGGCGGCACCTCCGGCTGCTCCGCCCTGCTGGCAGCTTCCCCCCACCCCCTGAAGCCTTCCTCCAGCAAGAGGCCTGGCGGGAGGGCCATCCGGACATCAGCCTCCTCCCCGCCCCCTGCCGTGCCGGGCCCGGCTCCATCTAGCTCCGTGCCAATGAGCTCAACCTCGCTGCCGCTGTCGCTGTCGCTGTCACTGCGCTCTGAGTCGCTGCCCTCGCTTTGGCTGCCCGCTGCGTTCACTTTGCCTCCGAGAGCACGCACGCTCATGGCGGCGTTCAGCAGCATGCCCGACTTTTGCCACTTCTCTCGGGCGAGCTGCCCCACGTCGCCGACCCGCGAGGCGGTGGCGGCCGAGGCCCGTTCCGCTGCCCGCCGCTTGGCACGCTTGTGCTCCTCCTGCGAGACGCGCGTGAAGCTGGCAAAAACCACGCCAATGGCGAGATTCACCACGAAGAAGCAGCCCAGGACGATGAGGCTGACCCAATAGAGCGTGGCCCACAGGCCGCTCACCACCTCCGTGAACAGCTCCACCTGAACCCAGCCCTCGCTGAACAGCGTCTGGAAGACAACAATGCTGGCGGTGCCAAAATTGTCAAAGCTGGTGACACCGTGGTTGGGGTTGGGCAGCGGCGTGGCGCCGTCCAGCTCCGTGTCCTACGCCGGCAGGCAGTGATGGCGTGTTCAGGCCCCTATGGGCATCCCATCACCCTCGCCTCGGTATCATGTCAATAATAAAACCAACGGAGGACACCCTCTGGCACAGCAGGATGCACCAACATCGAAAAATGGAGAGCACATGGTGAAGGTGGTGGTGGCAGGGGGCGGGGGGGGGGGGGGGAGGGGGGAGTGACCTGACAGACATAGCCCTCCGGGCACAGCCCGCAGACCTGGTTGACGTCAAGAATGTCGCCAGTCAGCTCGTGCACGCAGTGGCGACGAAAGGTGCCCATCCACAGCTCCACCCCCACGATGCCGTAGAGCAGGTACATGAAGGAGCACAGAGCCAGCACGTTGCCGAGCAGCTGCAGGCTAGCGGCCAGGGACTTGATGAGGATGCGCATGGAGGGCGAGGTGCTGATGGACGCCAGGGGGCGCAGCAGTCGCAGCGTGCGCAGCACCTGCAGCAGCGCAGGGGCAGCCACATCCTCTCAGTCTTGTCATTACCGAGATGAGCTGGCTGGGGCCATGCTGGAGGGATTGCAGCGACAGTGGACAAGCGCACATGACAAGCAAAGCAAGCGCATGTATACCGGGGGGGGGGGGGGGGGGGGGGACCACGTGCAAGAGGGGCAAGAGGCCCCCACCTGGTAGTTCTCCGCGCCAGGGATGAGGCTGATGAAGCCCATCAGTGTTGTGATGAAGTCAAGCACGTGCCACCAATCTACTCTGCCCCCAGGCCACCAGCCCAGGTATGCGCCCTGCATGGACCGCAACCACAGTGACATCAGAACCAGTACCTGTATCACTCCCCCCATGGTGTGCTTGTGCTACAAGATACAGCGAGCAGGCAGCCACACGGAAGGTGCTCATGGACTCCTGTAGAGACCCATGTGTCCTTTCGATAAGAAAGCAGATGGGACGGGGAACATGGACAGCGTGGTGCTCCGGCTGGCTTGGGGCCCCCTACCTGATGCATGCACCCGCCCAGCACGATCATCTTGACGCTGACCTCCACCGCAAACAGGCCAGTGACGACGTACTCCCCGTACTGGGACACCGCGTTTAGGGTGCTGTCGGTCTGCATAGGCGAGTAGATGGCCAGCACAATGCAGTTGGCAAAGATGACCGCCAGGACTGCGTACTCAAAATAAGCGGACGACAGCGCCTTGTGGCACAGCATGCGCAGCCTGTTGCGAGGTTTGAAGAGGAACAGCGAGCGCTGCTGCAACGCCATCTGCGGAGAGGGAAAGAGAGGGGAGAGGGGAGCAGTTAGACCGATACAGCGCAGCACAGGAGGCGTTTCAGTAATGTGAGGGACCACAGTTGAAGGGGGGAGAGGGGGGGGGGGGTTGTGGATACATCTCTATGGGACAATGCTAACAAGTTTGGCTCTGGGACAAGACCCGGGACATTCCTATGGTGGAGAGCGAGCGGCAGATGGTGCTGTGTGCGCGGATGCGCATGGCTGCTTGCGTGGGAGGGCAGGGGCAGGTTCCTACATGAAGCTGCGCGTCGCGGGATTTGGAGAAGGAATCCCCCCGCTGAATCCTTGCTCGCCCGCCCCTGTCGCGCACAGCCTCGCTGCGCTTCAACTCCACAGGGAGACCCGCTCGCGAGTGTGGGAAGCCGCTGTTGTCGTTAGCGCCTGGGCTTAGCCCTGCCAGGATGATCTTGCTCCCGCGGCTGGGGATCCGTGGCCGGTCGCTGGGCTGACTGCTTGACACATCGCCCTGTTCCCGGCCCTGGATCTCTGACACTGCGCCGTCGCCGCATCCGTGTGCTTGGTCGCAATTTCCAGCGCTGCCACCTTGACCTGCTCCCCACGCAGGCGCCCCACGCCTGCCACTGCTGCCACTGCTGTTGCAGACCTCTGGTGGTGGCCGGCGGTGCCCTTCAAGCGGCGTCAGCAGGCGCTGCTCCAGCGGGACATCTGCCACAAGCTCCGATACCTGGGCCCACCAGCCAAGTGCCAAAGTAGGTGCGCTTGAGACGGCAATGGGTCCAACGCAAGTGGGTGAATACCCCTTCCCATCCCTAGCTGACATACTGTCCAGCAAATGCGCCATTGTCTGCATCCTATGAGTAAATCTCAGTCCCCTCTGCCGCAAACCCTCTGTCCACTTCAAATAGAGGCAACCATCGCGCGATTACCAACCCACCAATACGCCAACCCCGTTGGCTGAACCAGAGAGAGGGAAGGCGCGCGGGGGGGGGGGGGGGGGGGGGGGGGGGGGGGGCGGGCAGAGGGCATGGAGCGGCATTGCAGGCTGACATAGTCCAGCAAACGGCCTGGCAGGTTCATCCTGGTTTGCTTGCCATATGCACAAATGCATACCCCCACTGCTGCCATGGCCATACCCCACCGCCTATATCAGCGGCCGTCATGTATGGGTCGATACAATCCTACCGATATGTGAAGCCATACAAGCAGCCCCCCTGCCCCCCCCCCCCCCCCCCCCTCCACGGGCCCTCTCTCCCCCGCCCTTCACGAATGAGAAGACATGCCTGTGTCGCGACCACCCACAATGCTGATAAATCAGTGCGGGCACAACATTGTCGCCTGCCTCTGCTAATGTGGAATGCGGGCAGCAGGAATGCCGTTATGCCGAGATGCACCTGTATGGACGGACGCCCAGCTTCAGGATGCGGAGGAGCAGCCGCCGGCCGCGCAGACCCGGCAGACTGGTCGCCACTCATGTCGATCGCTGTCAGCTCGTCCGCGGAGGGGGCGTCGGGCTGCTCCCCGGAACCCGGAACTGCCGGCGCCACGGTGTCCAGGGCGCAGAAATCCTGCCCTGTACCTCCCTGCCAAGTGCCACGGCCCTTTGCTGCGTGGTAGACGCGCACCGGCGAGCGCGCGAGGGTCTGCACGGGAACCCGCAGAGGGTGTCTGTGGGAAAATGGCATGCCGTACGGCTGGTATATTACGGCATGCTGTTGGTGTCCGGGCTACGGGGATGTGTACCTGTACGGGCTGCAGGCGCGACACACCATACGACGCGCAGATGATGGCCCGCTCATATTAACTAATAGACCGCGCGCGAGCCACCCCGCGTGTAGTCGCTAGTCGTACAGCGACCTATGATGAGTCGATGACTGATGCAGCGATGCGGCATGCATGCCCGTATGTACGCGGATGCATGCGGTGTAGGGATATGTACCACACAAATCACGGTGTCGGTACCCAGGCCAGTGCCTTGTGCGTTTTCCGCGGTATCCTCACACGCAGGCCCATATATATGCATACGCGCATATATATGTGTGTATATTCTTATTACTTACGAGTACGCTAATTCCTATGGTCGCGATTATACGGTACCCTGCACGGATTAATCCTTAATCCTTACTCGCAAGATCTTGCAGGTTTAGTTCAAAAGCACCGCAGCGCAACAGGCTGAGGAGGTGACGACCAGGGTTGTGCCGAACTAAGTTCAGTTCAAAGTAGTTCGGGAGTTAGGGCCGAAACCGAATTGAACCTCCCGAATTTAGTTCGGACTGAACTGCCTCGAAGATCGCCGGAATAGAGGGTCTCCGAACTAAATAATCCGTAACTCACCATATATGACCCCATCGAGTTACCACAACGTCTGTGCATGGAGATAAGGTGCTACACGGTGAGAAACTTGCCGCGCAGCCCCAAAACATCTCCAGACAAGGTGCACCAATTAGTACACTGGCCGCCATCTATTTGTCCAACACACATCACTTCCACACTCACAACACCCAATGAAACATAAACCCTATCCACTGTCAAATCTAATATGGAGTCGCCGTCCACCACTATACGTCTCATTGACGCGGCGACGAGGCCATGGAGACATCTAACGACACCAAATTGTTGCCCGTAACACGTTGTCACTGCATCTGACCCATTGAATCAGCCAATTAAATATATATCCAGACCACATTTCGGTGGCCGTTCGGTAGCAATTCGGACCGAACTCAGTTCGGTTCGGGCAGTTCGGGCAGTTCGGTTCACTCCGGGAGTGAACCGAACTGCGCTTCAATTCGATCCGAACTGTATTCGGCCGAACTCCATGAATTCAGTCCGGTCCGAACCGAACTCGGCCGATGTGAGTTCGGCACAACCCTGGTGACGATCGACGAACATATGGCGGTGATGTGACAATAATGGCATACTGTGTACGGGTACTGTATGATCGTAGCATCATTCATGTACGAGTACCTCATTCATGTCACGCGCCACAATACGAGTACGGGTACTGGTGGATGATGAATCATGAAATGAGTAGTCCTATACTGGTACCGCCGGTATCCCCATACACTGTCAGTAGTAGTTACGGGATAATACGCATGTGCGTACCCGTAGCGGGCATATTATCCTGTCCACGTACTCGTCTAGCACGCGCGTACTAAATTTAGTACGCGCGTACTACTTACGGTTGGAGTATCCCCAGGGCGTCCAGACGTGACAATGGCTTGTGTCCACCCGTTTGGGGGTCCTTTGGGGCCTAAAGTACGGCATAAGTATCGGGGGGGATGGGCAAGTGTCGTATATGACGGCGGTGCGATGCCGCGCAAAGGGCATTCCACATCTCCACCCGCCGATCTCCACCATGAGGTACCATGCTGGCGACGACGTCACCACCACGGTGAGCTGCCTAGGCGACCGTTACGTGGCGAAATGGGAGAAGTCTAACCCTGAGGGTGACCCTGCGGCGGCCAGCTTGCGGGGTACGGTCATAGGCACGAATGTCGGGTGGGTGACAGTGGCGTTCCCTGACGCGCACCCGCCGCTGTCAGTTCCGGCTAGGCTGCGCCCCACTGCCCTGACCCTCACCGGCGACAGAACCTCCCCAAACCCGGTAGAGGGGAAGGCAGGAGGGTCCTCTACCCCTGCGCCAAGGCACGAGGTGGCTAACAAACGGACGCTGATGGAAGCGGCGATGAGCGATCCGGCGGATGCTGGCGAGGACGACCCGCCAGAGACCGCGTACGGCCCGCCCCCAGACCCGCCCAAGACTGCATGGACGCCTGTCGGCGTCCAGCCCGGCGAGCGAGCGTGGAGCTGCCCTCGTGCCCAGTCTGCGCACAAGTTCAACGTGCGGAAGACTGGCCTGATGAAGCTGGGCTGTCCTCCTGGGGACGTCGACGCTATCGGCTATTTCCACGCATTTTTCCCCATGCGCGACATGGAGGACGCCATCGCCCTCATGAACGAGCGCGCGACTGCTGGCGAGCAGTACTTCCCCACCCTCTTCACCACTGCTGAGTTTCACGTCTTCCTGGGCGTTAACTTTGCGATGTGCAAGTATCAGACCGTGTCTCAGGACGAGCTGTGGGCCCAGCCGGATCCATTTTTACCGGCATCACTTCAATGCCATTGACATCCTGAACAAGCTCTCTGTTGGCCCGAACAGCGTGTCTACTGTGTGGCAGACAAGGGAGCACATGAAGAAGTTTTTCATGTGCACCCTGGCAGTGTGTGAGACCAATGCTTACAATGCCTACCGACAGTTCACTAACCGGACTGACATGACCAGAGCTGAGTGGAAGCATCATCTTGCAGAGGAGCTCATCCAGTATGGCACCGCCAGGATGAAGAAGCGGCCCGCCTCGGGCCCCAGTGATGGCTCCCCTGTTACCCCTGGTGCAGCTACCCGCAGGAGGTCTAAAACTCTAACTGTGGCATCCAGCAATGATGGCCCTAGTGTTGCGTCTCACGGCGGCACCAACACTGGCACATGTGTGCTCCCCCCAGCCATCACCCCTGGGCGTGGGATGAAGCATGGCCAGTCGCACATTCCCAACATTTTCTCAGTCAGCAGCAACGTTGCAGTGATGATTGGTAAGGCAACGGCTTCCCCTGCAGCCTGGAAGGCAGACAACAAGAAGCATCAAGGGCCCCGTGGCACATGTGAGGTGTGCAGAACCCAGATAGATCCGCTCTGTCTGCAACATCTGCATGGAGCCGGTGTGCAACAGCACGGTGCCGCGCAAGTGATTTGCCGTTCACTTTGTAAGGCATTTGAAAGCGCTGGGGTGGACTGCACCCAAGTAGTGTGGCTATTTAAACTGTAGCACAGCTCCCACTGGCACTGGTGTGATATGTAAATGTTTGAAGATTTCACGCTGGCAGAAAATACCCAAAAACACCCAAAAATGCACCCCACATGATGCCACCCCGGGAAAATCCAACTGCACGAGCAGATTTGGGGTACCAAAGTACACATATGGACACATGTTTTCACCGGGTTTGGTCAGGTATGGCATAGGTGGCTGTCCGGTAGGTGTATCTGAAAATGCAACTGCTGAAAATGCCAAAAAAAATAAAAATGGGTTTTTTCAGTATGCCGATATCGGAGCGGTGCGGGTACCCACGGACCCGTACCACTGCCCAGAAAACTTCATTTAGGAGTCCTCTAACATATATTCAGAGCTGATAGGATGGGGTTACCTTTCGGGTGCCCCTTTGGTCCATGCGCGGAAAGTACCTTTTTTAGTACGCGCGTACTAGCGCCCTCCGCTCCTGGGATAGTTATATGTATAATGCACATGCCTATGTAACATCACTTGTATACTTGTGTATAAACTGATGTGTCAACTACTTGAGCGGAGGTCTCTAAGCGACGACCTCATGTTAGACACTTCAAGGCACGACTCTCCAGGGTGACACGCTTAGCAGTGCGCGTGCCGCTTGCTTGGTGGTGGCTAGCTGTGAGCTAGCCAGACGCATAAGTAGCGGCGGGTGGTGACAACGTTTGTAACCATTGTTTCTTTCTTCTCTATTGCCTCTGTGTTTTCACGCCAGTCTTGCTTTTTGCGTGTGTGAGGGGCGAGACTGCCGCAATGACGTTTAAGGATTTTTTTTTCGCCCCAGGACATGATGAAAAAATGAGAGTTTTAGTGATATAAAACTAAATCAGGTCCCTAAGTAGACCACACCGACTAAGTGGCCTGATTTAGGTCAGATTCTCTCCGGGAAACGGATGAGGGAGACTAGTTCGGAAATTGCTGAAGTTTTGCATTTACTACTTAAGCACCATCGCTCCGTCCGCTGCACCCCGCGCGCCGCCGCGACAGTGAAATTACTCCGAAACCAATACCGAATCCGTCTGCATAGCGCACCGCACAGCCGCTGCGTCGCCGGGATACCGCCTTGTGGAATTGTAGGTATTGGGTCGGCCATGTGTGAAGCCGTGGTGGGGCAGATGGATGCAGCAAGCGGCGATGCTCGTTGCGATGAAATTCCGCAAAGTCAACAATCATAATTACATATATAATAATACATAGGATGCATACATATTATATACTTACATACATACATACATACATACATACATACATAATTATATTATATGGAACGGCCACTGCAACGCACCGAACTTGTGCTCATGCGTTGCCGGGACGCCTCCCAACGCAGTTAGCAGCGGCGCTCCACTGCGCCGCTTGCGGCGCTGAGTAAATGGCTCCGAAACCAGCACTGGAACAGCCGCCCCAAGCCGTCCTTGCACCACACAACTTAGGTCGCTGGGGCACAACTCGACGCTTGTGCTCTCAACTATCTCACCCCCCCCCCCCCCCCCCCCCCCCCCGGCGCGCAAATTGTTGGCTTGCCATCGGCAGTTGCGGCGGGGGAGAGGCATGGTGCATCTCATTATTATTATCGGAAGTGCATGACAACATGTTGCATGCTGCTGTTATAACTGATGATATGGCGGGTCATCGTTCATAAAGTACTAGAAAATCCTGCCGAAATAGTTCAAGGTGGGCTCAAAACCGGTGGGGTGGGCGGCTGACCTAAACCCGGTCATCTTGTCCCCGGAATGGCCGCCATACTATTGCAATTGTCCCGGGGGCAAAAAAATGTAACTGTCGTCAATTCGTCGCCAACTGCGGCGCGCTGGCTATAATGCTTGTAGCCGCTACTCGCTAGCTGGCAGAGGCATCGTTGCTGATAGCAGTGCTCACATCACGAAGGCGCCAACCACACGCCGTTTCCACCTTGTAGCACCAGCTCAAACAGCCGACGAAACGCAGGGTAGCGCTGTGAGACGGCATGTACAGCGCCCGCTGCCCCGCCGTCGACCACGTGGCGGTGGCCGGCCGCCGGCGCGGCACTTCGCTATCGGCGCGTTGCAGCACTCGGCCGGCCGCCACCCCATCAGCACAGCGCCCCTTCTCGAGTCGCCACCGCTCGCCCAGCGCCGTCTCGCTCGACCCACGCCCGGGCCAAGGCCGCGTCGGTGGCACCCGGCTGCGGGCTCAGCAGGCTGGGGATGACGAGGGCAGCAGCGCGTACACTCAGGTGTCCACCGCCCCTTCCCGTTTCGCAGCCAGAATCGCGCGCCATCCATTTCGCAGCCAGAATTGCCCCCCTGTATGAGTTGTCGTCGGCAAACGCGAAGACAGAGCGCGCCGCGCGTGCCCGTTGCTGCGTGCAGTCGTTGGAAGCAGCGTACGAGGCCTGCCGTGCCATGACCGCTGAGTACGCCAAGACCTTCTACTTTGCCACGGCGTTCCAGCCGCGCGAAAAGGCGCGCTCCATCTTCGCCATCTACGCCTGGTGCCGCACGCTTGACGAGCGCGTCGATGGCGCGGCCGCCGCCAGCGGTGACGCCCCGCTGCCCCGGCCCTCGGACGCCGCCTGCACTGCGACGCCCCGATCCCAGCGCTCGGTAAAGGCGTATCTCACATCACCCTGAACGTTATCCATGCGCCATCACAGGGAGTTTGGAATAGCTCGACGTAACTACGGCGCCACCTGTCACCTCGCCGCATCTATGACCGACCCCCTCCGCTTCCGCACGTGGTTGGCAAGTAATCCTAGCCGGCGCATGTCCCGCCTGGCAGATACGCCCGACGCCCTGGAGGCCAGCCTTGCGGAGGTGGAGGACAGCCTGGCGCGGCTCTGGGGCGGCGATGCGTTAGACGGCGCAGCCGGCCCGGAGGAGCTCGCGCTGCTAGACACAGTGCGCCGCACGCCCGGCATGTCCATCGAGCCGTTCCAGGACATGGTGCGCGGCATGCGCATGGACGTGCGACCGTCGGTGCGCTACAACACCTTTGAGGAGCTCTACGTGTACTGCTACCGGTGCCCCCCCCCCCCCCCCCCCCTCCCCCCCCTTTCAGTGCGCCGGATGCCCCTGTCAAAGCCACCACGCGCATTCAAGCTGTGGCGCTGGGGTGGACTGCCAGGGTGGCGGGCACGGTGGGGCTGATGACCATCCCGGTCCTGGGGACCGCAGCGGGCGTGAGCGTGGAGGAGGCGGAGGGCCCCGGCGTGGCGTTGGGGATTGCGCTACAGGTGGGCTTCCCGTGGCACCCAGTCACCGCCGTTCCCGCGCGCAGCCATGCTGGTCATGTGGAATTGACCCTTCGACCCGCCTCCTTGTGCACCCCTCCCCGCCGGGCCAAACGGCAGCTGACCAACATCCTGCGGGACGTGGGGGAGGACGCTGCGCGGGGGCGCATCTACCTGCCCCTGGAGGACATGGCGGCATTCGGGGTGTCCGAGGCAGACATCATGGCTGGCACGCTGGACGGCCGGTACGCGGCGCTGATGGAGTACCAGATCCAGCGCGCGCTGGCGTTCTACGCCAAGGCGGAGGCGGGCGTGGCGGCACTGGCGCCCTCGGCGCGGCTGCCAGTGTTGGTGTGCCCGCTGTCCCGCCCGGCCCTGGTTCCGCCTATGCCGGGAGGATGGGTTAGGAGCATGGTGGAGGGCATGTTGCATGCCGGGCTGCCGGGCGATTCATGCGTGCCCGCGTGCTGTGCGGGTACGTAGCTCTGATTCACGGGGAATGGGGGGGCGTGCCAGAGGTGCATGCGCCCGGTTGCGCGTGTGTGTGTGTGTTTAAAGCGGGGGGGGGGGGGGGGGGTGGTAGCTAGGCTGCTTCAGGAAGATACACTTGCGGTAGCCACACTTTGGGGGTTTTTAGGGTTTGCTAGAGTGTGCTTTTCTTTCACCCTTTAGCGAACATAGAATTATACTTATCTGGAATTAAATCAGAAAAAACGACTTTAGCGCAGAACTTCCTACTTGATGGCGCTGAATTTATTATGGAAATGAAATGCGCAACGGTACATGAGGCTCCCCCCCCTTTCCCCCTCTTTCTCTTTCTTGACTGTGCGCGTGTGCGGGCGCCCAGGCGGCATTGGGGCTGTACCGGCGCATCCTGCTCCGCGTGCGCGACAACGGGTACGACAACTTCCGGCAGCGCGCCTTCACCAGCAAGGGGGAGAAGCTGCGCGCGCTGCCGGGTATCCTGTGGCAGGTTGCCACCGGCAAGCGCGAGCCGGCGGCCCCCGCCTTCTGGCTGGACCTGGCCGAGCCCCGCAAGGCTGGCATTCACTCGTGAGTGCTGGCCGCTGGGCGTGCCTCGCGTGCGAATTTCGCCTCGGATCTCGTGTGTTTTAGGGATTTTTATATGTTTGGGATTTTTTCCTTTTTAGGGTTTGATGAAACTCAAACCCTAGAACATAAAAAACCCGTTCAGCAATTGGATGGGGGATATGACACAGCGTTGGGTTTTATGGCTCAGATTGCTGGCGGCAGCGGCACTGGACGACGAGGGTGCGGTGGAAGCAGCGGCGGAGGCCCTGGCGGAGTGCAACCCCACGCCGCTGCCTGCGGCCTCCGACCTGCTCGCGGGCAAGTGGCAGCTGCTGTGGAGCTCACCCGGGAGCGACTACAGCCGGCTGCGGGAAAAGCTGCGAGCAGCGCCGCTGCCGGTGCCGCCTGCTCCAGCTCACCAGTCATTCATTCCATGTTAGGGCCTGATGAACCTCCTCATCACATGATGGGGATATCATCTGACCACGTTACATAATATAATACTATTCAAAAAAAAATCCATCATACTGTGTTTTAATATATTGTATAGTCGCAATTTTATGCATAGCATAATAATAGGTGTGTGCCTGACGTAGGTACCCTCCGCAAGCATGCAAGCCATCGGGGATGCGCGCAGCCAAAACATCGTCCGCGTCGGGCCGCTGCAGGTCACCATTGACGCCGCTATCGCGTACGGCGCGGATGACTCGGCCGGGCGCACGACGCTTGTGGGGCCACCCTACACCTTCAAGGTGCCCCTCGTCCTCTCCTTCCCTCTTGGGCTTCTACCTCCTGGTGTAGAGGAGGTAGTCCGCTTCGACTGAGACCAGGGGGGCTGAGTTCCTGCCCCCCCCCCCCCCCCCCCCCCCCCCAACACCACATACACACACCGTCCTCTTGCGTGCCGCAGTTGGGGGCCGCATGGCTGCAGGTGCCGCTGCGCTTTCCGCCCGAATTCGGGCAAGAGCGCACGGCCATCAACACACTGTACGTCGACCCCTGGCTCAAGGTCAGCCGCGTGGGTGCCTTTGGCGAGCGCACCACGCCCGGCTCGCTGTCTGTGCACCTCCGCGCAGACACTTAGGCAGCGCAGCAGGCGCCCGGGCCGGCGCCATGCACTTGCACGCGATGCCAGATTAATGATTTCACGCAATTCCAGTATTTTGATGCCCCGCCAGGTCGGACTGAATGGGGGATGCCCCAAACCGACCCAAACATGAAAGCAGCTACGGGTAGGTGCTGACAGCATGGCGCACAAGACCTATCTTATCTGCCAGAGGCCAGATGTGAATGAAACTATCGCGGATGTATAACAACCGTCCTTATAGATAAAATGCAACCAAAACATAAGGCTTACATTGCGGGTTCTTATGGGTGCGCCACCACCTGTACCAGGAATGGTCCATTATTTGATTCGCACGTAGGCTAAAGCATGGGATAACATAGTAAGTGTCCATGAACCTCATGTGTGTGTGTGTTTGTGTGTGTGTGTGTGTGTGTGTGTGTGTGTGTGTGTGTGTGTGTGTGTGTGTGTGTGTGTGTGTGTGTATGTTGGCGAGGGGGGGGGGGGGGGGGGAGGGGTGTTCACGCCAGAGGAGGCAAAACACAATGCTTTCGCAAACGGTGTAGCGCTCACACACTGCATGCCGCGACCTGCACTGCGGCAGATTGCTGCGCGACAACGGGAAGGCTCTGTGTCGCTGGGCGCAACCCGGACTCCGGAGGAGCCTGTGAGGCACCTTTCGGAGCTGTGCCCCAGTTGGTGGTGGTGGTGGGGGGGGGGGGGGGGGAGGGGGAGCTATTGCGAGGCGCCCTTGTGGTGTCGGGTTATGGCGTGCTTCAGTCATTTCTCCTGCATGTGCCATGTTTGTGTCCTTGTATTGTGTGAAGGGCTGCAGGAAGGGGGAGGGGCTTAACAACAGAGGGGGAAGGCCGGGGGCTTGAGCTGTAATTACGCAATGTGTTTCCCGTAGCAGTAGGAGATATCAGGCCCGTAGAACAACTCAGTCTGAGAGGAGGGGAGCAGCAGACTAGCACGTTGTGACCACCTTCAAATTCGAAATGAATTTTTGTGGCCATGCTCTGCATGCGCGGCGGGCGAGCTACCATGGCTTGTGCGCGTTGGGTAGCAGCGTGGGGCGGTTCACCAGCCGCGCCCCGCACGCCAGCAGCGCCCCAAGCACCCCGCCGCCGCCCACGATCGACAGCGGCGACAGCTGCCACAGGCCCACGCCCAGCCAGCCGGCCGCCGCCAGCAGGACCGCAGCCACGGTCGCGGGCGCCACCTGCCGTGGCTGCCGGCGCCGCGCGCTGGACTTGCGCTCCAGGCGGGCGTGGCCCAGCACCAGGTCCAGCGCGTCCTGCTTGTACCCATCCTGCAGCAGCCAGCCCCGGCACAGGACCACGTGACATTATTGGCCTCACAGGTCTCGAAATCAATGAGACGGTACGCGGCCAGCAAGTCAGACATTCCGGGCTCTGTATGTGGTATTTTCTGAGAGATTTTTCAGACAAGTGTGCCTTTTCTGTTTCTCGTCAGGGGGCCGGAAACAGCGGTGTACAATGAGCCCAAAGACCGGGCGCCGAGCTACGACAGACACCCTGTCAGCAGTGTGCCACACCAAGGAGCGCTAGCCAGCTGGCCTGCAGGCGTTAATGAAGTAGTGGCCAGTGTCCGCCTCGGGGGGGGGGGGGGGGGGGCACCGCAAAGGCGTTGATGAAGTAGCGCGCCACCACTTTCGCGATGTCCTCCGCGAAGCTCTTGAGAGTGACGACGCCTCGGCGAGTGTAGGACGACTTCATGGCGCCTGCGCACGCAGCCGGCTCGCTCAGCGCGGTCGATCACATGGGCACACACCCATTCCACATCCACGCGCTCTGTGTTCTCGGCGTCTCGTCTTACATCGCTGCTCTCGACCTCCTTGCAAAGAAGTACTTTTACAGAAATCTGTCACAACACGCCACGGATATGGGACCGAGTTGTCCCAGGATAGGACAGATTAAGTCCAGTAATGCGCAGTGCACAGCTCAGCTTTGCTCGGGATAAGCACGCGTGAGGTGACACAACAATCTAGTTAATGCGGCAAAGAGCTGGCTTGAAGACATTCCCCGGGTCCATTCCGTTACAGACCATAATTGTGGCCCGTAGCGCAAAGTTCATCCGTGTTTTCCTATCCTGGAACAACTCTCTAGTATGGAACAGATACTATATTTCCATCGCTTTTTAAAGAATAATATCCACGTTTGCGATGCCGTGCACCAAATGAAATGACGTGGTGCCCTCTCTCCTAGCAGCCGCCCTTACCTGAGCCGGCATACTGCATGGCCAGGTCATCGCCGTGGTCGGCCCACGCGCAGCGTAGAGCGCGCTCCTCCAGGCGGTACGCCAGGTCGAGGTGCAGGCCGGGGCGCTCGAGCAGCAGGTCGGTGCGGATGAGCGCCATCTCCAGCGCGCGCGCCGCCATCACCTGCTGCGCCATGTTGGTGCGGTCCAGGCTGTCGAAGCAGTTGGCGCGCACCACGCCTCGCTGGGCGGAGATGGGGGGGGGGGCGGGGGGGCAGGGGGGGGGGGGCAGGTATGCATCAATTGTGTCCGGGGCTACCTGCCTATAGCAACATGTCATTGGGTTGGTGGGCCACAAGCCAAAAAATAAAAGTACTTTATAATTCATTTGTTTTTCTTTGTTGGTTCTGCCATTGGTTCGTCAATTCCGTGCCATATTACGTGGCGCATTCTGGCACATTTCCAGGTACGGACTGGTCATCCTTTCCTGTCAGGGGTTTTAAATCAATACTATTATACAGCAAACCAAACCCTAGTTAGGGTATGGGCGGTCACGAACTCTCCTTGTACATTTCTAGTGCACTCGTGGGGGCTGCCACGCTGGGTGTGGGCCGTGCGTGCCCTGCGCCGCACCAGTACTGGGGAAAGCTGGGGGGGGGGGGGGGGGGGAGGGGGGGAGTACCTGCCGGCTCTGCACCCCCGCGGTGGTACGGTAAAAGATGCCGTGGCTCGCCAGTGTGGGCTCCACCTGCGCTGTCACACCACACGGCAGCTGTCAGGCCGGCCCAAGCACGCGGAGACTCGGGTTCAGACATAACGCACATGCTGAGGCATAGGCGCTTTTGCATGTTATAACATTTATTTCACAAGTTTGGAGGTGGCAAAAATTAAAAAACATTGCTCTGCCTGACTGAGCCGGACGTTCTGTAACATACCCATATAGCTACGAAATGACGCAATTGCACAACAAACTCACGGCGCTTTTGCGTGTGCTGGGAGAGGGGGGGGGGGTCCCTGCCTTGGGTAGCAGCTTCTCGCGGAAGCCGCTGTTGAGCACTCCGCCGCACTCCTTGTGCACGTCAAAGTGTGTCATCATCAAGCGTCCGTTGTTCTTGTGCGCAGGAATCTCTGCGAGCGCCTCATGGAAAGCCTGCGGCCGGCGGGTGGGAAGGGGGGGGGGGGCACTTGATACGAGTGAGTACAAACGTACTAAAGCCTCGCAGGAAATGGAAGTCAGCCGAATACCTGGCAGTCTCTTGGACATTCGTTATAGTGCAATACCAAAAACAGCATTAGAAAACAACTATAAAAAGGCACGGGGCAATACCTTGAAGACAACCCAAACGTAGTCCCCAAATATTCTTATGGAAGTCGCCTAGACTAATGAGATAGAAGTGATGCGCATACACCGAGTCGAGCAGGTGAGCGGGCAGGGCTGAGGGCAACCACATCCGTGGCGTCAGATTGGTGTTCGCAGGTCGAAAAGCGATAAACTGTTTCACACCATCGAGCCGCGAATGCCGTGATATGGTCGGACTGTATCATGACGATAAGTCATTCCAGATAAATGCAGTTTTAGGGTCAAATACACGGGTATGTAGTTAATCACACATGGATGATGTAGAAGGCTACAGGGATAGGGGAAGCCCCCGAATAGCCCCAATCCCCCAGTGAGAGGGGGCAAAGGATAGGAGTGTGTCCCCACGGCCGGAGCGCAGGCCAAGCAAGGTGGACATGGCAGGTGAGAGGGGGGGAAGGGGTACAAGGTACAGGGGAGAGGGGTTCTACTCACCATCTGCAGCTGCCCCTCCTGCCGCACCTCTGACAGCAGGCTGAGGATTTGCACCTACAAGGCAGGCAGTCAGCCGTGGCATGAGGGCCGCGTCGGTGGCGGGTGCAAAGGGCGCGGGGCAAGCGACTCCTGTTTAGGGAAGGGTGGGGGGGGGGGGGGGGGGGGGCACTTACCTGTCCGTAGGTCTTCTGCAGCTCTGCAAAGTGAGCCTGCAGCGCGGCGCGCCCACTGTCTGGTGGCCCCAGGGTCAGGCGGGGCAGCAGCTGCAAGTTGGGAGGCTGCATCCACAGCAGCGGCACGCTGCCCCGCAGCTGTGGGGAGAGGAACAGCGAGGCGGCGGGGGAGTCAGGCGCAGGGCAAGGAGGCGCCGTGCTGGATTGGGGGTGGGAGCCAGAGGGGAGCAGCCATGGCGGAGCTGCAGGCAGGCTGCGTGGCGGCACCTGCACAAAGGCGGCCACCGAGAGCTGGGTGCCCTCCAGGCTGGTATTGAACTCCATTACCTGTTCCGTTTCCACAAAGTTGGCGGCGTGCCCCTGCGGGAGGCGCTCTTCACCCGTCAGCAACTGCAGGCGAGGGGCGGCTGCTGCCAGCACTGACAGGTGCGCAGAAAGGGGGGGGGGGGGGGGGGGGGGATCCAGAGTGGAGCACAGGGGAGGGGGGGGTCGGCGCCTCACCTGCGCGTCGGCGCCGCGTCGCCAGTGGCGGCAGCCGGCGCGAGAGACGCTGCGGCGCGAGATGATGGCGATGTTGCCCAGCGCGTGCTTGGGGCCGCACACCCAGTCCATGCCCTGCAGGAGCTGCACGCTGCCGTGGATGAGGCGCACGATAAAGTCGCCCGCGCCAGCGTCTGCGGGGGGGGGGGGGGGGGGGGTCGGCAGTGAGCGGCTGCGCAACGGCCGTCCAAACAACCGATCTCCCGGAGAGACAGCGGCCATGTATGCATTGCTCTACACCGCAGGCTAAATCTGGTTTGAGAAGGAAGCAGAATGTGAAGGATTCGACATCTGGGCCAAGGGACGATGCCACGGAATGGCCATAGTGTTAAACAACATCACGCTTGAGCACTGAAAAGTTTTCCAAGGAGCAGACGGAAGACCTAGACATGCTACGTTGATGTCGTTAAAATGATGCCCCTTTGTGTTCACCACTAGGTGCAGCCGTACCGAAACGAATCGCAAGCCCATTCAATTTCATTAAATTGCAAACACATTTAAGTACACAAATTACATTAAATGCGTATATAAACTACAATATAAACTACACATCAGACTGCAAACACATTAAACTGTAGATGGAAGACCTAGACATGCCTTTATGATGTCGTTAAAATCGCCACTTTGTGCTCACCACCGATTGCAGCCCTGCTGAATGAAACCCTGCTGTAAACACGTTCAATTGCCTTAAATTGTACACATCGAAGTACATTAATTGCATTGAATTGCGTATATAAATTGTCCATTAAATTGGAAGTTGAATTGCCTTCAATGACAAACACATTGAAGTACATAAATTGGATCAAATTGCGCATATTAATCGCATTCAAATTGCAAACAGATTAAATTGCGGACAGACGACCTAGACATGCTATGTTGAAGCCCTTGAAATATCGCCCCTTTTTGCTCACCACAGGGTGCAGTCATGCCGAATCATACTGCAAACACATTAAATGCCGAGGAGCCCTGGCTGCTGTCTAGCGCGCCTGCCAGCTGCGCATTGCCCCGCTGACCCCCCCCCCCCCCCCCAGTGTGCCCACGAGGGCCCGGGCTCACCGATGAAGCGCGCCGCCAGGTGGCCGTTCCAGAAGAGGTGGTGGTACGGGTCGGCCAGGCAGGGCTCGCCGCGGTCGGCCAGCGCCTGCCGCTGCTGCATGCTGAGCGTGAGGTCCTGCGAGGGGCTGTAGTACAGCCCGCGCCCCGCCCCCTGCGGTGCAGCAGCAGCGGAGCGAGTGAGGGAGGGGAGGGGGCGTGTGCACCTGCCCGGTTACAGTGGCCCACAACGGCAGCACGGCAGGCCGCTGCTCACCGCAACATTTAGGTATGTTACCGGGTCACATCAACTATGCACCTTAGGGCAGCATTGACCCCGCGCCGTATTTGTTGTCTACCCCGATATTCGTTTCGCAATATGTATAGCGTTTCCATCTTAGGTCGAGTTATTGAATAGGTAGCAGCGAACCCAGAGCGTGGCTGGGGTATGCTGGCCTGTCCCTTGTGGGGCAGCGCCGGCAGCCTACATCCTGCGCACTAGGAGCTTCCCTGGCCGTCCCCATACCGAACGTCGCCACCACTGACGCCCCCGCCCACCTCTTCTCCCATTGTTCCCACAACATCAATGCCGACACCGGCTGGCCAACACGCTATCAGAGCGGGGTAGCCTGGGTGGGGCTGCGAAAGGGGCACACCTGCGGATTGACAGACTCCCGCAGCAGCTCCAGCAGCCTGCAGCACCAGGCACAGGCTCAGGGTCGCAGCGCTCAGCCCTTGCTCGCCCCTGACCTCTCCACGCGCCCTCCCCTCTCGCCCGGGCGCCCCCCCCAGCAGGCCATCACCCGGATGACGGTGGCGCACCTCTCCTCCTCCTCACTGCGCCCCTCTGGATGCGCCAGCACCTCGGTGCGCGTCACCTTGTAGATGACGCCGCCCTCCAGCCAGCCAACCTTGGCAATTGGGGGGGAGGGGGGGGAGCAACGGCATGTGTCGCCATTACGATGCATATTGCAACCGCAATCCCAGTCATGAGCGAAACAACAAATGTCGAGCCCAAAGTGCGGCTCCGGTATGCCAGTGCTGACCGCGCTCCGGCTTCTGGCTGTACTCCTGAAGGCAGGGACGCCACGCGCAAGAGCAGGGTCGCACCTCCAACACCTCTGTGACCAGCACCAGCGCCCAGCTGCCCCCTAGGCAGGCGACGCCCGCCACGCCGTGCGCCAAGTGCGGCGTCTCCACCGTCTCGCCAGGCGGGCTCACGCCGACGTCGCCTGTTGCGAGGTCCACTGCCGCCGCGGGCTCAAAGCCGTCGCTGTCCGGGCCCGCGGGCTGCACGTACACCAAGCCGCCAGCCATGCCGTAGCGGAAGGCTGCCGCTGCTAGCATCGGCTCCATCGCCTTACTCCGCCCCATCCTCTGCCTGCGGGCTGAGCGTACTACAGGGTGGTCGAGCCCCCCTCAGGTGGGGGCCTACGGCTGACAGATGGCAGGGAAACGAAACATCAACACCCAAACCCATGCACCCCTGGTACCCTGTGTCGCCTAGGGCTCGGGCTCCTCCGGTTGCGCGATGCCGGCCCAGTGCTTGGCGGTGCTGTTGGCCGCCTCCCTCGCCAGCGCCGCCTCCAGAGCCTCCAAATCGAGGTCTGCCTGAGACGGGCGCGCCGTGCGGCTGTCGACGTGCGGCGTGAGGTAGGCGGCGGCAGCCAGCACGGCAGCGGCTCCGGCCTTCCCGAGGAGACGCGAAGCGGGCCGGGGGGGAGGGGGGAAGGAGGGGGGGGGGGGGGGGGGGGGGGGGGGAGGGGGGGTGGGGGCGGGCAGCAGCCACTCCTCAGTAGTGGTGCGCGTGGAACGCGTCTCCCTCCCCGCAGCGGGAGGACATAGGCGGGGAGGGGGCCGTGTCGCACCAACAGCAGGGGGCGACGGGGGCGCAGCGTCCAGCCAGGCTCCAGCCATAAGCGCGACTGCGGTCGCCGAGGTTGTTGCAAACGATCTGGCTTCGCGTTGTCACGGCGACGGTGCTGTTATTGCGGCCGGTCGTCCGCTCGCGCCACATGGCCGGTATGACAGAGCGACAGACAGGGAGTTGATCTGGGTTTGGTTGCACGGGGTATAGTCAGGCGAGGGCGATACAGGTGCAGGTACGGTACTCCTGTACCTGTATCGCGCGCGATGGACAGGTAGGTGCCCTGGCCTGTGTAATCCGTAGACCGTAGGTCGTAGAGACGCTGCAAGGGTTTCACTGTTGCCAGTCTTGTCCAGGAGGGGGGGAAACACAAGGTACAGGGAATAAGCCGCCCCCGCCGCGGCGCGCCACATCGCTGATGATAAATGACGACGACTACATAAATGTTTTTTTACATCAGTGCTTTAACATATGCGCACTACAAACATAACTAACAGCAACTATGAAAGGTTGCCAGCAAAAGAGAGACATAAGCCTGAAACCAAGGTCGAGCAGGAGGCCCGGGAGCCAAGAACCAAGGAAGAGCGAAAGGAACGACGAAGTCGCCAAGATGCCAGGAACCAACGGGTCAAGGGAAGCACTAAAGCCAAGGAACGACCAGAAAGACCAAAAGGGGAAAATCAAACCAATGGGGACCATCGCCCCGGGATAGGCCATCAGCCGCGGCGAGTACGCTTGCAACCAATGACCTGGGACATAGCAACACATGCCGACGAGCGACGCGACGCAGGCGCATGAGCACCATCACGTGCCGCGCGCGCAGCCGCGACCCCGCCAAGAACGTTGTCTGCATGTGCCATGTTGATGCGCAAAGAGAAACGGCGGCGCCACGTAGACAGGAGCTGGCTGATTTTCTGGCCAGTGTGTGTGCGTGTGTGTGTGTGTGGCTAGCTTTCGCGAGCTCCACCAAGAAGGCCTCAGCGTGCGAAGCCAGCGAGCCGAACTCGGAGACGGCGAAAGGAACAAAGCGAAGCATGCCGGGGGCGTTTCGGACACCCTCGTCATTTTTTTGGATTTTGTGGCGCTCTGCAGCCCGCAAAGCAGTCGTTGGATCCGAGCTTGACACGCCTAGGATAGGGGCAATGGTGGTATCGACAACAACAACCGTGTTTTCGCGGCGGATACCACCATACCCCAGCCAAAAGCCCAACATCGGCCGTGCGGCCGTCGCTGCCCTTCGGAAGAGAAACAAGCACCGACGGGTCCATGACGATCTGGACACCCACGCCGAGGGCGGACTTCACGTCGTGGCAAACGTCGGAAAGGCCATGTGCCGCCCACTCGTCTGCGGCGTGGTTGGAGTCGTCCCCAGAGCAGCATGCCACGTGATCAGCGTACGCGACCGCCCAAGCTGAATGAGTGAATTCCACGCCAACATCCTCAAAACGGGCCAACATGCCTTGTACCGAGAAGGAGCAAAAACACAAGGGCAAGGCTCGCCAAGGGAGAGGACAGAAGCCGCCGGAAGGCCAAATGGGCGGCAAGCGGCAAGCGGGAAAATGGAATCGTACGTAGTACTCAGGGGAAACGCATAAATGACATATATAACATATGAATATGTCATCGATATGCATCCACCTTTACTGGTACGGGTAGCGACTTGCGACCATATGATGAGATAGCGACTTGCTTACGTTTACATCAATAATCGTAGTCGTCGTGGTGTTCGTGGCGGATATACTGCACGTATCAGTACCCGTACCGTAGCTAGCTTGCACTCCTAGGACGGCGGCGAAAAACTAGGGTTTGGTTTCGGAGCATATCATACAATATATATGCTACTTATGTGCTTGGGGAGCCGTTTACAGTTTTCCACAAATAATGTAAAATTGAAATTTGAAATCTCTTACTTGGTTCCCGGGCATCACGCCTAAGACCACAATTTAAAGTGCATATGTAGTCTGTAGTCCTCAAGGCCAGGAAAATAACGCATTTGAATAATTCCGTACATACGTGACTGTGTAGTAATCCTACTCGCCTTACCGACGCCCAAGCAATGGCGCTTTTGTGCGTATGTGTGTGTGTTGCAGGGGTGGGGGGAGGAGGGGGATTAGGCAGCGGCAACAACTCGGCGGCGAAGTGGCGGCGGCGGTGGAGTGGAAAGAAGAACCTCCCGCAGAGGGAGCAGAAAACAGTCATGTGGGATCGGGGTCATGTCACACCAGCAGCAGGGGTGGGGGGCGGGGCGCGGAGTCCCAGCATCCAGCCATGCTCCAGCTATAAGCGCTACTTTGGTCGCCGAAGAGGTAGTTATTGTTTGGCAAAAGCCATATGGCTTCGTGACTGCCATGTCGACAAAGTTCTTGGCCGCCGTTCACGTATGCACTGCTGAGAAGGGCGGACTTATACACATGACTGTAGCCGCGCAGCCGTAATATGCTCCAAAACCAAACCCTACTCATTCGTCGGTTATACTGGTAGGCGCTGTACCTACGCGCAATATGTAGTGGCAGCGCGGGTTCAGTTTTGGATGAGCATTTCACTTGGGTCGTCATTCTTAAATAACGTATAGTTGCTCCAATATATGTACGCGGTAGGCATCACAGCAATGTGTTGTTATCCAATGATCCAAGGCGCCTGAATTCCGCTCAATAAGCAACCAATGAGGTGCACTGCTGCTGTCACAGGAGGACGGAAGGTGGGGTGGGTGGGTGTGAGTGAGTGAGTGTGTGTGTGTGTGTGTGTGTGTGTGTGTGTGTGTGTGTGTGTGTGTGTGTGTGTGTGTGTGTGTGTGTGTGTGTGTGCGTGTGTGTGTGTGCGTGTGTGTGTGTGTGTGTGTGTGTGTGTGTGTGTGTGTGTGTGTGTGTGTGTGCGTGTGTGTGTGTGCGTGTGTGTGTGTGTGTGTGTGTGTGTGTGTGTGTGTGTGTGTGTGTGTGTGTGTGTGTGTGTGTGTGTGTGTGTGTGTGTGTGTGTGTGTGTTGGGGGGGGGGGGGGGGGGTGCGAAGTAGGCAGCAACAACTACTTAGCGACGGACCGCGTTGCCCTCCCCAAACCGGGAGGGAACAGCTGCGGCGGGGGCTGATGAGTTGCCCCAGCAAGGGTGGACGGAGCGCAGCGCTCAGCTGTGCTCCAGCCATAAGCCTGCGCCACTTGGGTCACTGAGGTTTGGTGCGAACAATATGGCTCAGCGATGCAACTGAGCCAGTGTTCCTACCCCTTGTCCGTGCCTTCAAAGAGGGAAGGACAGACCGCCGCACGCCAGAGATTGCTGATGATGCACTGTTTGCCATCGTCTGCTACTAACAAATAACCAGGATTCGGTTTTGAATGGGCATACTTGTAGTAATACCGAGTCGGCATGATTATACAGTTTCCCACAAATCACGTTTCAAAACAGGTACTGTATATTATGTAGAAAAAATCTGAGTGCACGAGTCTTCATGATCTCATTATTGGTATTTGCCTGCTCGACGCCCAAGCAATATATGTACGGTGATGCTTTGTGTGTGTAGGGCGCGCGCGTGTGCGCGTGGAAGGGGGGGGGCGGGGATGAGGGGGGGCATATTACATGTAGGCTATTGATGTAGGTTGTTTTAACCCACTTTATTGCATGCTAATCATGTCGCAAGTGGCACTCCTATCATTCCGCTTCTTGTGATGAGGGATTATCTGAAGGGCTGTAATAGAATGCTCTGGACATCATGAGATGCCATCCCAACCGCGTTGGGTTACAAGCAGTTGCCATATGTTCGATCTTTCAGCAGCACCAATAAATATTCATTAGGTCAGTCATCACGACCAGCCATCTGGCCTTCGTGATGGGCTTCAGGCACTGTGATTGGTTGCACACATGCTGCCATGCAGTCAGTATCGCTGTCCTCTTCATCGCTTCCCATCAAATTTGCCGTTCCCCTGGGACTGCTATATGCTGTGCCAGATTGCTGGGACAACGGAGTGCCGAGTCCGGAGGGAGTCCCTGGCAGAGCCTCTAGCAGCAATGCCTCCACATGACTGGACGCACCGGGGCCGATGCCACCGGAGATGGGCCGGTTTATAATGGATGTGGGTGTGTCCTTGTCGGTATGCCAGTCCTGATTGAAGCTGTCCCAGGACGGTTCCCCGTCTTCACCCGCAGGGAGCACCTGCATGTCCCCAAAGTCATGGACTCCAAGCACCTGTGAGAGAAGAGGCAGAGTAGGCCGCATTGGCGCAGTCGCTGCGGCTTTGGAAGCCTGTGGAGAGGGCATGCAGCCATCCAGGAAGCCAATACCGCCAGGCGTCACAGGTGGAGGTGTTGTTGGCCAATTGGGCAGAGGCTGCGGCACAGGGCGGTGCCTGGGAGTTTCCTCGCCTAGCAGCGGAGCCAGAGCCGCCGACAGCTCCTCTAGCTCCGTTCCGAGCCCCTCCAGGACCTCAACCTGGACCTGAACCAGCTCAATGTGCGCTGCGACGGCGCCCAGCACGCTTGACAGCGGTCTCTCTGCCTGTTGGTTCAATGCCTACACACCATCATTGGCACAGGAGCACCACGCTTTTAGCACCCCTCCGGCACACAGAACACTACCCAAGAGGTTGACCACTCTTTGGTATCAAGTCACAGCCATACTACAGTGCAAGTCAGCTGGATACCTGCCTAGCGGCCGAGATAGCATGATTCTGCCTGGCATGTATGTATATATATGGGTATATTTTACATATTATGTGTAGTTCTGATTGTTTCCATCCAACTTCGCAGCTTTATCGAATTGATTTTGTTGATGATGATGTACTGTGGTATACGACTTTGTCCTGATATACTTTGATGAGTCGTGTTACTGTGGTACTATGCAGGATTTGATGCATTGCTTTGACTGAATGCGCTAAGTATCGAGCCTTTTAGTTGGAGTACTGGGTATATCTATCTATATATAATATATGTATGTATATATAAAGATAGATATAGATATATATCCAAAGTTCTATATATGTATATATACAATGTATATATACACATACACATATCCAAGGGATGCCATTACCATTGCAATGGAAGCAGCGACCCGAGTAAGGGGATGGCAGGGTGGCCCACTCACCCGCTTCAAGCTCAGCTGCCCCTCCCCGAGCCGTCGCGCCAGAATCTCGGCAGCCGAGCCCACCAGCATGACCGTCTGGCGGCTGCCAACATTTGTGCCCACGACGTCGCGGTCAAGGCCTTGCCCCTGCACCTGCTGCGTGAAAGCCAGTGTGGCGCCCACGCGCTGCACAATTGGGCGCAGCCTGGAGGAGCGCTGGTGCGGTGGAGGCAGCAGAGGGTGCAGACGCTGCCGGGGAGGCGAAGGGGCTGCCGGGACTGGAGCACCACCCGGCAGGGACTCGGCCTCTGGAGCTCCCTGCTGGCCTTTCTGGGGCATGGTATACGGATTGGCAATACGCCCGGAAGGCGGCTCCGGGGACCCTTCTCTGGCCCCTCTCCCGCCCCCCGGGAACGGCAGCATTGGAGTCGCTCTTCCATCAGAGGTTGTCTGAGCCGTGCCGCCATCCCCAGAAGCCGAGCGGCGATGCGCAGCGCCGGCGAGTCGGCTGATGGCAAGAAGAGGTCGCAAAGAGGAGTAGGATCCACTGTGGCGTGGCTCCGGCGCTGGCGGTGTGGGCGCGGAAGCCGCAGCGAAGCGCTTGGCGTGTATGAGGTGGGCAGCGATCGACTTCGCGGACACGTCACGCGCACGGAGCATCGCTGAGTTGGACCCGATCTCGGCCTGGGGTTGCATTCACAGGATGACTCAGCGCCAAAGTCACATAGAGTTGTTCCAGGGTAGAAGAACGCGTGGGGACTTTGTCCTGCAGACCAACTTGTACCACGTAGCCTAATTGACCCAGCAAATATCTCCCAGACAGCTCTTAACCGCATAAAATGGATTTTGTGTCACCTCACGGGCGCCAACTGACCCGAGCAAAAGTGATCTTTGAGCGGCGCGCTATGCATTAAGAGGACTCCATTTTAAATCGATACTCGTAATTGTTTTGATTTTTAATCAATACTCCAGCATTAATCTTCCTGTCCTGGAACAACTTCGGGCCCGGCAGTATAGCGATGCCTACACAGTCTTTCCGCACAATGGTGCAGAGAAAAGCAGCACCATCACCCTGTCCATCTCTGACTGTGGTATTTGTTTCTGTGTAGTGCAATTTATCTGGGTACTAATCAAACGGTGCCACAGCATGGTTACCCCCCCCCCCCCCCCCTCTCTGCAGGCATGCGGCATTGAAAGAGGCACAGTGGCACCCCACGGTTCGCACCTCGCCCTCGCAACTCGTCTCCCGGCTGCTGCCTGATGCCAAGCTGTCCGCGCCCAGCTTGCGAGACATGGCGGTGAACGAGGTTTTGATGGCCTCCAAGGCCGCCAGGTGCTTGTCTTCCTCCGGCGCTGACCACGACGGCTGCGCCTCGCTCCATGAGCGCAGCGCCGCGCGGATCTGCCGCCTGCTGCGCCGGCTGGGCTTTGCGGCGGCGGCCAGCGTACGCTGGCACCCCCGGAGACGCGCAGTGCCGTCCGCCGCAATCCCGCGCAGTTGCATAAGCATCGTGGGCGAGGTTTTGCTCTGCGCGCCAGGGCATCGTTGCGCGGGGCGCAGCCCCTCTCAGCACAGGGCATGCAAAGCCGCAGTGCAAGGGCACAGGGCATGGACGCACAGGCTGCAGGGCTGCATGTCAAATGATCACGGGATGGAACGCACGAGCATCTGACTGCCTGGGCTCTGCCAGACTAGCAGCGCAAAGATGAAGGCCGGGAGGATGAGGCCAAGCAGGAGGTAAAGCATGACGTAGTACGTCCGCTGCAGCACCAGCAGCACCAGGAGCTGCTCCCGCCCGGGTTCCGCTAGGGCGGCATAGAGCTCCGCCAACTGCCCACCTGCAGTGGCCAGCGCCGTCCAGGGGGTCAGCCAACGGTAGCCGCGCGACGCTGTGTGTTGCCGTTCATGCGAGGGCAAGGACGGTGTGATTACCGACGAGGCTGACAAAGAGGAGGTCGTAGGTGGCGCCCTGGAAGGTGGCAAACGGCTCGTAGATGTCGCCCAGCAGCACATGGCCGAGGGCAGCAAAGAGGAAGATGGTGGCGAGGGCAATGATGGCCAATATAACAAGGTCGCCTGCCGCGCCGGCCAGCGTCCGCAGCACCACGCCAATGCGTGGCTGCCAGGACCAGTGCTGGAGCAGCATCCAGATGGCAACCACCAGGCCGGCGCCGGTGACGAAGTTCAGAGCATCGTTCGCCCCCACGAGCCCCCTGCAAGTCTGCAGGTCTGCCGCCATGTCCTGCAGGTATGCGAGTATCAGCAGGTTGGCCAGCAGCAGGCTTACGTGCTGGTGCAACAGGGCAGTGGCCTCCTTTCCCGTGAGATTAGAAACGGTCCAGGCGGGCGCGGGTTTTAGGGTTTTAGAATTTTGGGTTTAGGGATTCGAGGTTAGGGTGAAGGTGATACACTAACATACGCCCGCCTCAATCGTTTCTACTCTCAGAAAGGAGCCCACTCCCATGGTTTACCTGCACATATACCCAAAACTCTTACACCCTAAAACCCCCGTTTTCTGGCAGGACCTCACCTGATGGCCGCTCACATTGGACGGCAGCTGCCATCTGCCTGGACAGCCCGGACAAGCCACGGCCACTGCCTCCGCCTCGTCTGGCGCCTGCGGCGTGCACATCGGAACGCGCCTCAGCGACCAGAGCTTCCCCACGCGCGGCAGTCAGCGTAAAGGTGGAACGCGCAGGCGGCACAGGGCATGACTGTGTCTGTAGCGCACCTTGCGGGGCAGGAAGAAGCGCGCGGGGGCATGGGCCTGTGCGTCGTAGACCTGCATCACACGGGGCGCCACGCTGCCAACTAAGAGCGGCACATATGCCAAGCGGCACAGCGATATAAAAGGACGCAGCGCGTGTCGGGCAGGACCTGGGATCTACGGCTACGTGAGATGAAAGCCAGCCGGTCATACATATGCAGATGCTCTGCAATCCGGCCTAGAAAGATAGTGGGGGGGGGGGGGGGGGGTTGGACTACTTTGGGCCCAAACCTGGTAGCTCATGCGGGGCTCCATTGCAAAGGCCACCGTGAGCACGTACACGCTAATGAGAGCAGCGGCGCCAAAGAGGAGACCCAACAGGAAGAGGCCGCAGAACACGCGCGACGACGCCGGCTTCTCTTCCCCCTCCTCAGTCTGCCACCCCATAAGCACAATATCCGGGTCAGCGTCACTAGGTGCCCCCGTCTTACTTGAAGCGGAGCCTTGCGCATGTACAAAGAACACATTCAGTCTGAGGGTTCAAGACATCCACAATTGAAGCAGGTGCGGCCGATCGCACCTCACACTTGTCATCACTGCCGGCAGTGTCACCCGCCAAATACTTGCCACTGGGGGCCGCTTCCGGTTTTCCGCTTGCCGTGGCAACACGTTCCTCCTCCGAGCACCACCCACCGCTCTCCATGCTGCGCCCACCCGCAGCGCGCACCCCAATGGCACTGACATGGCCCCGCGACAAAACACATACTTCCCCAACCGGATCATCCCTCTCGCTTTCCTCGCCTCCCACTTTGAGACTTATCCGGGTCACGGCGTCGTACGTGACCCCGGATCCATTGACAAGTCCCCCCTTGCCTGACTTGGAAGCCGTCGATGTGCGCCTCTGGCTTTGCTTCAGGCGTTGTTTGGCCCTGGCTGCGAACGTCTTCCATGGCAATGCCTGGACATATCATTTGGCAATACAGCGTCACGGCCTATGCTTACGCTAGGTTTGAGTTTCTCCATCTAGCGGCTACTTCTGCTGTAAATAGCAGCTAGCACCGCCGCGCTGGGCTCCCCAGTACAATATTCCACATAAATTTCAAAATGTATACAGATTACACAGGGCAGTACGGGAACTACGGATGGGAACTGCCGGTATATACAGGCCTCGTCGTCTGTCCGCTCGGAAGAGCGCAGAGCTCCTGTACTCAGGGGGTCCCCGGATCGATTCCCGGCTCTGTCATTTCAGCGCAATATCGACTGGGCCCGTGTAACGTGTTTACCTGGCTGATGCATTTGTCCTTTGGGGTTCGAATTAGGCAATGGTCAAATAACTATGCCAGACCACGACTGCAGTTGGCGCACGAGGTAAAGTTCTGAAGCGGCTTCAGCCAATGACCCGGGGCGAACGTTACTCGAATGGTGACGATGTTTCGACAATAAAACGGAAATGTTGTTCGTGCCAGTTTGCGCGACCTTTTCCGCCGAGCCCGGGAGCCAATTCGGAGAGAGCCGTCAGCCTTGCGGGCAAACAGAACAGGCACAGCAAAAGGAGAATAGCTAGGCCGGAGCGTACCACAGGCCTCACAATCCATGCCAAGCGGTTGCCTCTGCCGGGCGCCACTTCCCACATGCATGCCAAGCAGTCTAGAATGGGCGGGAGCAGACCAGAGGGAGGTCGGGTGGCCCGTGGCTGACCTGGTAAAAGAACGTGGCTGCCAGCGCGGCATTCACAACAGTCGTGAGAAGCAGCACCACGGGCGGGGCCGCGGAGCTGTAGGCAGGGATGGCCTGGAAGTGGGTAGCGCCGAATCTGCAAGTCCAACATGGCAGGACATTCGTCCACGCTGTCAGTCTTGGGCACCGGCAAAGCACTCCACCGCAGCGGCAGCACTCCGATTAATTTGTAACGACAAGGCTCTCGTGCAGCTCTGAGCGCATGAAAGGGGGGGGGGGGGGGCTCACCGGATGGAGCCGTCAGGATGCACTGTGAACAGCAGCCTGACGTAGGCGAAGACTAGCAAGGACGGGCTGTAGCTGAGCGACTCAAACGCTAGCTCTTCTGAGCGCATGCTGTCCCAGTAGCTCCCGTCCTCAATATAGTGCCGCAGCTCGGCAAGCCGGTGCTCACTGGCTGGCGGCTCAATGACCTGACAGTGCAGTAGCAGGCATGCGGAGCATAAGGCTGTGCTGCGGGCCGGCGCGGGATGCCATCAGGGCCGGCAGGGGAGCATTCTAAGCGCGGTGCGGTGCCAACGCACCAGCGGGAAGCCGTCCCTCAGTCCAGGGAGCTGGACGTGGCGCCACGCGTACGGCTCCCCGTACACATTGACCTCGGAGGACGCGTCCACGTAGCCGGAGGTGTTGTAGTACCCGCCAGGCCCGCTCTGCAACGTTGGACAGACCGGAACCAGCAGGAAGAGTCAGCTCCGAGGTCACCTGGCGAGGCAGGAGGTGGTGAAAGCTGCGTGTGCGGATGATTGGGTGGGGTGCGTACCAGGTCGACATGCATGTTGTGCATCGGGCTGGTGGGCACAAACACCGCGTCGCGGCCGTACGGATGCAGCGCCTGCGCCTGTGGAAGCGCACGGGTATGGGGCGTTCAGCTGCGTGCCAAGTCCCTGCAATCATCGGCCCGGGTCCCGGGGCAGCGGGGGGCAGAGGCAACGGATACCTCAGTGTAGAAGGCATCCCGCCGCAAGTGCGCCTGCCTCCCGCTAGTGCGCAGCGCGCGCGTCTGAGCGACGCACCCGCGCGACAGGAAGTCGTACCGGACACCCATCATGTTGGCGAGCCGGTCCGCAAAGTCGCCGGTGGAGCCCTCAGCCTCCAATGGCTGCAGGATTGGGCAGCGTGCGCCGCGCCCATGTGTTCAGAATCGGCATAAAGGTTTGTGGGCTACATACCGATCTTTTGATCTTGTCGAAACGTATTTTCGTTTCGAACTTTTCTGGGATAGATATCGAGCTTTTGATCTTGATTTGCTTGATTCGATGTTATTCTGATCCTTGCAAAGTTGCCAGCATCAACATACCGATTAACTCACCATTTAATGACCGATGCATCGATCAATTCCGCACTTCAATATCGATACTTAACCAGAAAAATCGATGCATCAAGGCTGATATGACACGCTTGGTTTCCTCGTCCTTAATTGTCAGCGCTGTGTTTGGACGTAGGAGCCATATTGCGACTCCAATGAGTGATTTTTGTGGCCAACGGAGCGCAAAATTTCGTTTGTGCTGCTATTCTCGCGATACATGCACCGATTCTTGACACATCAACTGCATATTCAATTCATTGGCTTAATATCGACGCATCAATCAAGTCCACAGTTAAATATCGATGCATTGATTAATTTACGGTTAAGTACGGATACATTGATCCGATCTTGATATGCCTGATGCATCTGATGATACCTGATGATTATCAATCTCTGTTGCGGAACCTTACTCATATGAAGCAACGCGCTCGGCATACATGTGAAAGCCAGAAAATGTACTGTAAGAATGAGAAAGGGTCGGGGCGAGGCGCCTCGGTGCTGCGTTGTGGGGTGATGGGGTTGACCGCGTGAATGTGCTTTGGCTGCTGTGCGACTTGGCCAGGTCGGAAGACTCTGATACGCGCACAGAAGATACTGCCGGAAGCCACTGTGCGATGCTGGGCAGAGCTGACTCACCGGGGCGCAGTCAAGCGCCGTGTCCGCCTCCCTCCGCACCATATGGAGCCGCACCCCACCCAGCATGGCGTTGCTCCCGCTCTTGGCGCCCAGCCAGCGGGGACGCGTGGCGCCGGCCCTGGTGGGGCTGGCCCGCTGTACCCTCAGGGGGGCGCTCAGCAGGTAGCCATTCCACCGGCGCGCGCCGGTATTGGTGCCGACAACCGCAGAATCTCCGTTCTGCTGCAGCCGCCGGTGGTGACTGTCATCCTCGGAAGGCGGAGCAGCGCTCGATGCTGGCGACCTCACCGTAAAGCGGATTTCATAGCGCCGCTGCGAGAAACAAAGGTGGCAGAATTCAGCTCGACGAGACAGGAGGTTGGCCACTTTAACTCAAAAACCGTTCTTTGCATGTCGAGGTGGTTCAACTAACAAGTTATGAGCGGAGAATTATGTCCAAGAGATTGCGATGCAGGTGGGGTCATTCCGCGCCCTCAAATCCAGGCCTTGCCATCATGACTGTCCCATCTACTACTGTCGGCATATCTGCGGTTCTGTATACATATGCCGCGGAGACCACTTGGGGTACCTCCGGACCGATGCCTGCATAGCCGCTGGGGCAGCTGCCGCCTTCGGCCGCCGATCCGCTGACCATGCCGTCACCCAACGAACGCAGGGCATCACTCACAGCGCTCTGCAACAAAGGTGCACACGTCCCAGGCGGTTAGTCAGCCACTCCCCCCTTTACTTTCTGTCAAAGCTATATACATGACAGTATGGCAGTATATGTCAACAGTAGATAGTCATGAACCAAGCAGATACACACCAGCGCGTACGTGGCAAATGAGTTTAAACGGCGGGACCTGGCCGTCTAAAATTTGCCACCCTTGTAGCGTTTTCTTTTTTATTGTATTCCGTTATTCTATTCGTTTATTCTTAATATTGCTGAGTTTGTTCCATTGTAAATAGTACAGTACTTAGCGACGGTACGAAGGATTATGTTGCCATTCATGTCTTCACTGCTTGATTGCAAGCACGGCGTATGATGTAATCCTTAGGGTACGAAACGCGCTATGTATAATCCTTACCAGGATATACGAAGTAATTTATACGGTATACGCGTACCAGTAAGGAAGACAGCAATAGGATGAGGATATTGCCTGTACCAAATAATGCGTAGTAGTCGCTAGCATAACCTTATCGCTGTGCATTGGTACGCATTCCTCTATTGGTGTCCGTTTTCAATCAATGCACGCAGACATTTCCAGTGAGAATAAATGGGCAATACACACTCAAACAATGTACTTATTGCTTTCCAGAATCGATGCGCAATACTGCGGCGTATCTGTGAGATTACAATCAAAACAATACTACTTATCAACACATTATATATTTCGAGTATACCCTATTTCTTATTGCCGAACTTCTATCCTAATAAGCTGGTTTGCTCACCTCGAACATCCGGACTCCCCAATGATTTCAATCTGCAAAATGCTGTCCAGCAGCCTGCGCTGTATTTAGATCGTCTATCCATTCCGAATCATGGATGGGTAATGCCCGTTGTCGCTGCACCCCCTACTTATTGCCGCTGCAGCTTCTCACCTGTGCTTTCATGAGGTCCAGCGCCAGCTGCTGCAGGGCCGACGACTCCGCCGCCGCCTGAAACTCGCGGCGGAAGCTCGCGACCTGGTCCGGCGACAGCATCAAGGCGGCCGCGTCCAGGAGGGGCTCCGTCAGGCTGCGCAGCGCGTCGCCCTGTCCGCCATAGCCGGCCAGCACCGTTTCCACGATGGTCTCCCCCTCACCGCCCAGGGCAGTAGAGCGCAGGAGCTCCTCTATCACATCGGTGCGCTGGCGCAGCCGCACGTGGAAAGCAATGTGCGGCTCCAGATCCAGTATCAGCCCGAGGTACCGATTGTCTTGCCAGCTGATTGGCGGGCTGCTGGGCCCGCTCCGGGAAAGCAGCTGCCCATCCTGCAAATGGTGGCAGCATTCGGTAAGCGCCGCCTGGGCCGGAATGCAGGGCAAGGTAAGCAATCAGGGAAACGCCGGTGAACTCACCAAGGCGGAAAGACAGAGGCAAATCGGAAGGGGTGGGACTCTGAGCGGGATAGGGCTCCCACCTGCAGCGACGCCAACAGGTCGGCGGTGTCGTGACTGTCTCCGTCTCCCAAAGCGCCGGCAGCTAGGTGCAGCGCGTCCAGTAGCGATGGCATCCCCTTGCCCTGCCGCGTCGCCTGCAGGAGGGCTGCCGCCTGCCGGCCCGCCTCTGCATGGGGGGTCTGCTGCGGGTCGCCCGTCAGGGTGGCCAGCGCGCTGCTGGCGAGGCCCAGGGAGACAGAGAGGTGCAGCTGCTGCGCGCCGCTGGCAGTCGTCACCAGCACCCCCCTTGCTGGAGCCCCAATACTGACCTGCAGACGAGAAAAGAAACACGGCAGGCATGCTCAGAACGCACCGAACGCTGCCGAGAGACGCAACAGACGCTGGGTTTGGTGTTGTAACGATACTCCATGGCCATGCTCTTGTACCACGTGCTAGCTGCGCCAATCCACACTACGCAATGTTTCCGCCGATGACACGGACAGGTCGCGGAGATTAGGGTTTGGGGTTTTAGGGTTTGGGATTTGGGGTTCAGGTTTAGGATTAGGGGTCTAAACCCTAAAAACCTGGCAGGTATAGCAGCCCCTGTTGTTTCCTACTGCCTAGTAACCAGGAGTCTGTGCATCGGCAGGGTGTTTTATGTTATAGCCGGTTGGGATTGGGCTCTCCCCACCTGATCCGCGCCCACGTCAACGCCATCTAGCTGCGAGCCGGCCCACCCTGCAACAGCGGCTTGGAGGGCCAGGTACCCCGGAGTGCCAGGAGCCGCCAGGTCAGCAGCGGCCAGCTGCCCGCCGCCCCACCCTGGCGGCACATCCAGCACCAGATCCAGCTCCACACTGGCGTGCCACTGCACAGTGAGCGTGCGCAGGAGCGGCTCCCCGATGCGCTGACCATCGGCCGCGAGCAGGAGGTACCGGTAGCGGTACACGCCAGGAAGGCAGCGCGGAGCGGCTGGGCCGGCGGAGCCGGCAGCCGCGGCGGGGCAGACAGGGCACATGTCGGCCTCCGCGCAGTTCTGCGGCGCCTCAACCGTCTCCACCTGCACATGCGCAGCAGGTTTGGGCCGCTGAGGCCTGCAGGTGTAGGGCTACGGCCATGTGCGCCCCGGAATGCGCGCAGTGGGTTATTAGAAACGTGTCAAGGATGATGCCGTATGTCGGTTTGCAAGCATCTGCCGCATCATTCCCCTTGTGAAACATTTGCGCAGCAGCTTTCTGTCGTTGAAGCGGGAGGGAGAGGCGTCGGTATGAAGATATTGTGCTTGCTAGAATTCCTCTAGGAGAGGGAGCGGATGGCGCACCTGGATGGAGACATCGATGGCTTGCTCCACGCTGCCAGCCTCTCTCAGAGCCACTGCTCCACAGACGCCAGTCCGGTCAAACCCGCTGGCGGTGTCACACGGCATCAAGCTCCAGCCCAGATGAACGCCATACTTGACGACGATGTTGGCGGGATCCGGGTGCTCATCCGCTGGGGCGCGCAGTTCCAAGATTGGCTGGCGTTGGTCATCTACCAGCGCTGCGTACACGTCGCATGGCACCGGCATGCACGCGCCCCCGCAGAGAAACTCGCCGGGTGAGCAGCGCAGCGGCTCAGGTAGAACGATGATGGTGCGATTTGCGCTGGCCACTGCGGCGTCCGCGGCAACCACAGCAAACTGGACGGTGTAGACGGTTCCGGGTTCTGCAGAGGTGTCAACGCCGCAGCCCTGTTGGCAGCACAGCCAAAGGCTCAGAACTCCGCAGCATCTGGCGACGCTGGGAGCCTCGTCGTCAAAAGGATCCAGGGCGGCGTACACCGTCTCGCACCACTAAGCATGCTAACAGATCACTTGCAGCACACAACGCTCGGTCATGCAGCACCTATATGTAGGACATAGCATTATAGCAATGATCATTATAGCATTTCTTATGGAATGATTATATAATTATACTTTAGCATTGTCATTAGTTTAATCATTATTACTTATGTAATTTTACAATTATAGCATTTCATATTGTAGCAATTATTATTCATTTGTAGCATTTGCGGGCTAGCACCTGCAGGCCATACTGCACGTAGCGATACGCAGAGCAGCTGCGGACTGCGCACTCGCTCGGGTCCAGATTTGCCGGCAGCGCAAGAATCTCGTGCGTCATGTCTGCGCCTGCGCCGTCCGAAGCAACCGCTCCTGGGTCAACGTAGCGCGTATTCTGTGGGTCCAAGGGCACATTATCCGCAGCTGTCAAGGTACGCACTCTGCATCCTTACAAGGGATGAGAAGCATAAGCTTAAAACAAAAATATATATGTAATGTTGCATATACCATACGTATATATCATACACATGAATATACAGATACATATACGTATGAATATACATGTGTGTACATACACATATGTATATACACATATATACATATACACATATTTACATACACATATATATACATATATGTATATGTAGATATGTATATGTACATACATATTTATATACACACATATACATATATGTATACATAAATATACATATATGTATATGTATATGTATATAATATAAAACAGCTATATAGCCTAAACGCATGATGACTGCGCAAAAATGCTGATGCCGTTTGCAGTGAATTCACGCTGTGGTCTGGGACCTCATGACCTTACCTGCTCGACCTCCACGAAGGAAGGCCCCAGAAGGCTCACAACCGGATGGGGCACATTGTTTGGCTCCACCAGAGTCAACTGTGCAAGCTCCCCCATGCACACCCCGCCCACAGAGCAAACCCCTGCGCCGCCGTCCGCGGCGCTGCTGGCGCCACACAGGCGCTCGCTGACGGGGCAAAGCGGGTTCACAACCACGGTGCGCGTCGTTTCCCGGATCAGAGCCGCTGAGGGGGAGGTCGTCTGCGCATCAGGGGCGATAGGGCGCGGCTGATAACAGTGAGCGACTGCGCAAGTTTGGCACGCGAATGAAGGGGATAAGGGGGGGGGGGGGGGGGGAGAGATTGGGAGGGAGAGAGGGGGGGGGGTGCGCGTCTTAGTTAGTCAGGATAGGCATGGATATGCTCTTGTCACCCCCGAGCCTCTGGCAGCGGGCCGCGCATTCCAACCTGATAGTGAATGCGGTACACGCCCGGGACGCGGGTATCAAGCTCGCACGGCCGCCATCCGTCAGCGGCATCGCTGCCAGCGCCGCTGCCGTCCGCCGCAGGGCACATCACCTGTAGCGCGGGACAGCGACCGGCGGCACTCAGTACCTTGAGCGTTCCGGCTGAGTGACCAGCGGAATCCCTCTGCTGCAGCGTGGAGGTTATATTTGCCACCAGATGTTTGCTACTTGGCATGGCGTGGATGGCCTCACCAAGACTGGTACTGCAGGAATCCTGCCGTTTGTGTCACTGTACACCGCGCCGCCGCGGTCACATAGTAGCCCGGGAGGCGTGTCCGCACTGCAAGTCTGGAACGGCGTGCCCGCCTCGACCACCACGTGCGCTTCCCCGATGAGCTCAACGCTCAGCTCCTCCGTATCCGGTGAGGGGCTCGCGGGGCCGAGCAGCGCATCCACCGGCTGCGGCAGGGTGGCGATGCCGCAGACACCCGCCATGCTGCAGTGAAGCCCTCCCGGGCCGCCTTCCTGCCCGCACAAGTGCTCCCCGGCGGGGCATTCCACGTAGAGGATGCGGGCCACGCTCAAGGCACGCCGGCCTGCGCTGTCTGTGACAGAGTAGCGGACGAGGAAGGGCCGGCTGGGCAGGGTGGGTGCGCTTGTGTGCCACGGCTCGGGGTGTAGCGCTACCTCCACCCGGAGGCTGATGTCCCGCCCCTGCCAGTCCAACGCTCTTGCGCCTGCAGCAGAACACACAAACCGGCACCCAGTTAGAAACAGAGCTGCACATGTCGATGCGGAAATCGGAAAGCGGACGAGGGGTGTGCAATTGCACCTGGATCGCTGAAGGGTTCCTGAACGCGCAAATAATGCACATGCACGGCGAGGCCCAGCGATGCGATCTTGCCGGCCTCGCAGCTTGGCGCATCGCACTCCCCACGCAGCCGCAGCCGCGGCGCCTGTGGGTCCCCGTCGAACCAGCTCCCTTCCTACAGGTGGTCGCACAGGGGCGGCCGTGAGGCAGCCGCCGGCATTGCACCTATCGAGCTCTTGCTCCGTCGAGAGCACAGGCTATCTGGGCAGTTGCGCAGTAGTTCTGGGCCGCACCCACCTCTGGCAGGATAAGCCCGCCGCGGCCAATCAAGCCCTCCAGTGGGCCGAGACTGCAGCTTCCCCCACTGCGGCACACCCACGCTGCTATCTCGCAGAGCCGGTCGCCCTCGTCACAGAGCCTCCGCACTGTCACCTGGTAGCCACATGGTGAGCGCTCAGCCGCCCAGCAGGAAAAAACCCCTCCAAGCCGCGCAGCGCGAAGGTAGCGACTAAATTCGCTAGATGAGTCGTGTGACAATTGAGGGGACATCCGCATCAAAATCATGACGCTTGTCACACGGCGGCCGCGAGCTGCCGTACAATCCTATCAGTCACCGGTAACAATCTATCAGGATGCAAATACGGCAATTGGAATAAATATAAATGTGTAGATAGTTTGGATTTTTCTGAAAGAAAACTGACAGATACATCTGTCGTATTGCTAATCAGTTTCGGAAAGCACTAAGTACATTGTTTATTTGTATTGCCCATTTATATATATACTCGTCTTGTCCTTGGGTAGCGGTACACCTCGCACACCTATTACTTGTGCCGGCAGCGCATATATAGTAGACATCGTAATTGTGACGGTCGGGGAATAGCTGGGGCCGCACCTTGCGCAATGCTGTGGCAACATTTCCAGCGCTGTCCTGGGCTGTGTAGGTCACGACATACCCCTGCAGTGTGCAGACGCGAGGGGGCAACACACCGGAGTAAGCCATGGCCAGCGCAGCATGGGGCTAGGGGCACAGGCCGCCATTCTTTCTCTGGAACCGCCCGTCTCGTACCTCTGTCCCATCCCGTGTTGGGGCGGAAGTATCGATGGCCTCCAGCCCTGCCACCTCCACAGGCACCCGCCCGTCCACCAAGTCCATCGCAAACGCGCCTGGGTTGGCGCCGTTTACTGTCAGCGGGCCCGGACATATGCAGCCAATCACAAGTAATGGGGAAGCCAAGGGGAGGGGTGCGGGGGGCAGGGGGGCCCGTGGGGGGGGGGAGGGGGCTGCTGCCTTGGTCGGCGTATGTAGCCAACTCCAACACCTCTACGTGCGCCTGCCCACGCACGGTAAGCACGGGCGGGGACCTGTCGCTGTTGACCAGCACAGGTACGGGCGGGCTCTCTGCAAGAATGTCGTCTACCCAGGGGTCGGTGACAATGACTGCGACAGGGGGTGGGGGCGGAGGGGAGGGCGGGGGGCTTTGGGGGGGCGGGGGCGGGGCGGGGGCGGGGGGTGGGAGGAGGGGGGCTGGGTGGCAAGCTAGGAGGAGGGGGATTAGGTGGTGGGGGAGCTGCTGGGGGGGCGGGGGGCAATGGGGCAGTGGGGGCTGGCGGTGGACGGGGTGGAGTCGGGGCCGGCGGCTGGGAGGGCGTCGGAGGTGGCTGGGGGACGGGGGGTGGAAGGCCTGGGGGCGTAGGCGGGGCAGGGCTGCGGGAGACATGCGTGGGGCGCAGCAGGGCACGGCACATCCACACGTCAGATGTTGCAGGGACTACGGAACCTCAAAGGCGAACATGTGACCAGGGCGGGCGGAGAGGCTACATGGCATGTTGACACCGCGGTGGGCTCCGCGTTCCCTTCAATGAGCTCATGCATGGTGAAGCGACAGGCGCTTACCTTGGCGGGTGTGGCGGCGGGGGGCTCATCGGTGGCTGTGGGGGCGGAGGCAGCTCGGGGGCAGGTGGGGCTGGAGGAGGCAGAGGTGGGGGTGGCGCCGGAGGAAGCGGGGGCTGTGGTGGAGGCTGTGGTGGAGGGGTGGGGGGCGGCTGTGGTGGAGAGGGTGGCGGGCTGATGTGTGTGAATGCAATGGGAGCGGAGCAGAAGGAAGGAAAGTACGTGTCAGTTGCTGATGGCCGGCGGATTTTCCATTTGCTTTAAGGCTGCGCCCCCAGGTGTGTCTCTTTTATTGTCGAGGCATGGGAGCAGGTCATATCTCGATCAATTGTTGGTGAGCGGGCCGGGGCTGCGGTGCGCACCTTGGCGGCGGAGACGGAGGCGGGCTCGGTGGGGGCACAGGGGGAAGCGGAGGTGGAGGGCTGGGTGGGAGGGGAGGGCTGGGAGGGGTTGGCGGCGCCGGGGGCGGGCTACATGTGGACAACACAGGCGCGGCACAGGTTCAACTAGATCCTGCTTGACCAAAGCTTGTCATTCGCGGCAGAATTTTCAATATTGTATGCATCAGTCGGTGCTTCTCAAGGTCATGCAATGGGGCCATGGTCTAGCACAGTCTACAGGCATTCGCTTCACACACGCGGCGTGACTTTGCGTGTGGCGCACCTTGGTGGGGGGGAAGGCGGAGGTGTCGGCGGCGGACTGGGTGGAGGCGAGGGTGGCGGGCTGGGGGGTGGTAGCGGCGGGGGAGGATGTGGGGGCGGGCTTGGGGGGGGAGAGGGAGGTGGGGGCGACGGTGGCGGGCTTGGAGGAGGCGATGGAGGCGGAGGCAATGGCGGAGGGCTGGCGGTCCATGCGCGATGGCAAACACGGCGGGCGGCATGTCACAGCAGGGTCAGCCATAGCGGACATGGCAGCTAGCATGCATAGCGCCAGGCATTTG
Source organism: Tetraselmis striata (assembly GCA_006384855.1). Lineage (NCBI taxonomy): Eukaryota > Viridiplantae > Chlorophyta > Chlorodendrophyceae > Chlorodendrales > Chlorodendraceae > Tetraselmis > Tetraselmis striata. The sequence continues at coordinate 202,477 of VCJN01001300.1, read as the reverse complement.
ATCGCTTAGACAATCGCCGATGCCATCAGCCACCGCCAGCCTACCGCTGCTGAGCAGCAAGCGCGATGGGGAAGGGAGCTACTGAAAGCGCACCTTGGCGGCGGCGGAGGGGATGGCGGCGGGCTGCAGGCACACGGGGCACACACAGCATGGGTGGCATGGGTCAGTGTTTATCCGATAAACACCCAGCTGTGCGCCGGCGGCATGCGTCGTTCACAGCGTGCGGCTCAATCAGAGGTGCCCACCTGGGGGGTGTAGGTGGCGGCGGCGGCGAGCAAGTGTCGGCGCAGCAGCGCATGCCTCGAGCCGTATCTATGGTATCGCAGACCGCATCCTCGCCAGCGCCCCCTTTCGCAGATACATAGCCGCCCAACCCGCTGCCAGTGACCGTGCAGGCGGTGCTGGTCCACACTGGATTGACATCGAAGTAGCAGCCGGTCAGGCGCGTCTCCTCGTTGACCAGGTCGGTGAGCGTGCACATCCGCGCGCCCATGCCCTCGCAGTGGTCCCGGGCGGTAGCAAAGCTGCCGGTTACGCAGCCCGGGGAGTGACCACACACGGCAGTGTCCGATGTCCCGGCGTTGAGCGTAAATGCAGGGAGGTCCACGCAGCAGGTGGTGGATACGGTCAAGGCAAGGGGAGTGGTACTTGAGTCGGGTGGGGGAGGGGGTGGCGGGCTGGGTGGCGGTAAGGGGGGTTCCGGATGTGGGGGGCTTGGTGGCGGCTGAGGTGGTGGTATAGGTGGGGGGCTTGGTGGGTCTGGCTGGAATGGCGGGCTTGGCGGTGGGCGAGGTGGAGGGGGAGGTGTCGGCGGGAGGGACGGCGGGCTGGGTGGAGGTGGGGGGGCTGGCGGGGGATGGGGCGGAGGTGGGGGGCTTGGTGGGGGTAGCGGGGCTGGGGGAGTCGGTGGCGGGCTAGGAGGTGGGCTGGGCGGCGGAAGAGGTGGGGCAGGCGCAGGGGGTGGGGGCGGGGACAGCTGCAGCAGCCGACGGCGTCCAGCCTCCGCCGAAGTCATCTGCCCCACTGTGCTCAGGGAACCAGCAACAGCCGCATGTCGATGTTCGGCGCGGTCGTGGCCGTCCTGCTCGTAGTCCGACGAGGTAGACAGCTGTCCAGGCTGGCTGAGCAAGGCTGCCACGAGCAGCGATAGGAGGAAGTTTGGGGAGATTAAACCGCCGCGACGCCTCGCCCAGCCACAGCCTCGCAAACTTCGCCGCTGTCGCAGATAGTCCGACATGCCGGGCCACTCCGTCGACACAGCTCGACCCGCCTTACGTGCCTCCTGCTTCGTCGTCAAGTAAGCCCGTGATCCTTCGCGTCAGAGCTTCGTGCGGCTGTGGCAGCGAGTCGCTCGAGGTTGACATAGCCCACGGTATTGGGCGAGCCTGCCAGCTTACTTCTTGGTGATCGACGGCATGTCGAAAAAACGGGGTCGGGCTGTAAGGATTATACTGTACGTACGGGTACCAGCCACCCCAGTAGCACCCACCCGCCGCCTACTGTTCTCTTATTGGCCGATATATTATATGTTAAAAAACAATACCTAGCGACTATCGCGCGCGGATTACCCGTTAGTATTTTATATTACGAGTACGGGTGTGCTGTACGCGTACAAGGGAACGGTCAGTTCGGCCAGACCGTCCGCGACTCTGTAAATAATCAGAACCGTGTACCCACTCATATTGTACCACGTACCAGTACCTTTACCTCTACGACGACGATATTACTCATCAGCAGGGTACCTGTACCTGTAGTCGCTGCCCGTATAGCATGAAATTGATCGACGAATTGAGAATTCTATTGGGGTCGTACAGGTACCCACACAGTACGCACGTGCTCCTGCTACGCGCACGTGCATGTGTACGCATACACACGTACGTGTACGCGAGACTGGGTGATGGGCCGCCTCGCCGGGCGCGCGCGTTTTTTGCGTACGTACGGGTTCAAAACTACTACCGACACAATGCTCAGCATCCAACAACGTGTTGCTGCAGCATATATAGTTCAACGCCCGGAAAGCTATGCAGACTGTACGCAGTACATCGAGTCGCCCTCCTGCTATACAGGAACAAGGGCAGGTGATACCGGATTGTAGTATTTACCGGCCGCAATGAGTATGGCACCTGGCTCACACCCATATCAAGAAGACAATACGTGCTGAATGCCGGTCACATTCATCTGCACCTTTGTCACGCGTGTCAAAGGCAGTCTCGCATATTTCTCCCTTCGGATGTTCCACAGGTAGCGCAGCGGCAGTGTTTTTCGTGTTGCTTTCATTCTTTTTGCTTGTATGCTCTCTGCAGTACCCTGCATGGCTGTGATATGTAGATCTATCAAAATCTGAAAATTCAGGGAAGCGCCTGCTGCAAGCTGACGCTGCTATTAGTCATCAAACACGCATGTATGTCGTGTTTTATTGCTACTCTCTAGGGCCAGCGGCTGCCACTCTCAGGATTCACTGTCAAATGGTGTATATTCGTGGTAGTCTCCCGATAGTTGTTCCTTCTTGCTGCGTCTTCTGTTCCCAGTCCAACTATAATGCCCCTGCTAATGTGAGCAAACACTTACACTGGTTTGAGTGTACAATATAGCCTTAAGCTATTGACACCTCTGTTACCCTAACGCAATCATGATTAAATATCTTGGATTAGGAGACACCTTATGGCCTATGCTCCCCCCCGGATCAGTTTGTCTGACGTGAACAGTGGAAATATCACGGCAGACCGCACGCACTGCGCAGTGCGGCGTACGCAGCCGCCAGCCATATCCAAAAGGCGCGCTGCGCGTGCTCCTGCGAGCAACGCCAATTAGAGTACTTTATGCAGTATTTTGGGTGTCGAACGGAATTTTGAATTTTGCGTGTCAAACCGACGGTCCCCCGCCCTATCAGGATTTCGCCAGCTTTTGTTTCCTGAACCAATTTAATCATTGTTGCTTAAGTGAAACACAAAAATATATTATTGAAATGCCATACTACCAGTATTGTAGAGACAATGTCAGTCCTAGAAGGGGGAAGGGGGGGGAAGGGGGTGGAAGCAGGCATACTGCAAACTGGGTTTCAGCTTACAACCGTATTCAAAATGCCAAATTGTCAACGACATTGGCGACTCCGGCACATCCTATGAAGCTGCTAGTACTCTGTATGTGTGGAAGGGTGGAAGGGGAAGGTGCGGTGTGCACCGGGGTCGGTTAGTCAAGACACATTAGATGCCTTCTCCCGCGTCTCCTCCAGCCGCGCGGCTAGCTGCGCCCGGCGCTGCTCGGCTTCCTGGACCTGCACACCCAGGTGGCAGCCAGTCAACTGGCAGCGCAGATGACAGCTAAGCAGCAGATTGTTAGTGCTAGTGGAGGTTTGTGTTTTGCTTTGGACATGGGGCCCGGGGGGGGGGGGCTCCCAGGCATTCCACGTTTCAGGGATGCTACTGTCTTGGGAAACACGGAGGGGGGATTAGCAGTGCATGTCCAAGTGAGTGTGTAAAACGATGGAATTTCCTGTATGAGGGGGGTGAAGTCCTATATCGTGCCACCGCGTATATTAAGGATAATTACGATTTACACTACATATGACACCCCGCAAGTACAAATACACATACGTCCATAATTTGATATACGGTATGGGACAAACTCGTACCGGATGTCGGCTGGTATGGGTATGGTAGCTACGAGCTGCTACGATTACATTTCGTATTCGATCCATCATATCTATTCTTGGTCCATTTTCACGGGTTTACAGTTCTGAACATCAGTTTTCCCGTCCTGTCGGATTCAATTATTAGTTGGCTTCAATGGTGATACACAATGGTGATACTCGTGTGTATCCATTGAGATATGTCCAACTTCAACATCGGACATCTCTACATGTCAAAATATGTCCACAATGGGGACAATACATGCATCGATGTATGCCATACATTCGATGAATGATGGATGCATAGTATCATTCCATCCGGAATAAGGGTGAATTTCCCAATTGGGTGTGGGCTTTAAATGTCAATAAAACTACGTTTAAAACTGCGTGATGTCCAAAACCCTTTCCTGTACAGTCTGCGGTATATGGCCGCCTCATGGTACTCGTACCGGTACTGCCATCCGAACGGCTGCTGCTGGCGGCGTTGTGCGGTACTGCCAGGTGCGGTACACTTCAGCACAGTGGTTATTGGGGAGACCAGTTGGGGCAGAAAGGTAGGCGGGCCTGAATCACGCACCATGGCCACTTCGCGCCGCGCGGCTTCGACAAGCGGGTTGATCCAGGCCATGATGGCGCCCGCACTGCTGTCCATTGCCGCGGCCAGCTCCCCCTCCATCGCGGAGCTCAGTTCCGCGCTGAAGTTGGTGGCCACGCGCTTGACCTTTCCCTTTGTCTCCGCTCGCCGGAGCGGCAAGTTGAGCACGGCCAGGTAGCCTATGAGGCCCGCCACCGCGCATGCCAGCAGATCCTCCCACGTGGTGGGTAGCAAGGCGGTCGTGATGACGCCAAAGACGCCGGCGCCTGCCACGGCGCCGCCCGTCACGGTGTACGATTCGCGCACCTCCTCGTTCAGCAGCAGGCCCACCGAGCCAAGCTCCAGCTCCTCCACGACCGACAGCGCCCCGGCAGGCGGCGCAACCACCAGCGCTGCCGACTGCTTATTGCCCAGTGTTGCCGCAGGTGCCGTGTTTGCAGCTGCCTCCTCGCTGGCACCGGCATCACCTGGGACAGCGGCTCGCGTTGGCAGACGATCGCCATTCTCTGCCCCCAGATCCAGGTCGACGCCGAGCGCTTGTGCCTGAGAGGCAGCAAAGGACCTGTGCACACAGGGGGCCAGGGTTGGGAGACTCAAGCCAGGGGGCACGTGCCTGGGGGAGAGGGAGAGAGTGTGGTGCGCTGCACTCTTAGGCGTGCCTTTGGGATTAGGGATCGCTCTCCGGTAGCCGCCCCACCTGTAGTTGTCCAGCTGGCGCTTTGCGTTGCTGTTGGCAAAGCGCGAATGCTCCTGCACCAGCTTCTGCACCTCCGAGGCCACGCCGCCGATCTCTGCGCGGAAGCCTGCCGCCACCGGCATATCTTGCGGCCGGGGACCGCTGCCGCCGGCAAAGAGGTACGAGGTCAGGTTGCCGCTGGACAGCTGCAGTTCGCGGTCGATCAGCGCCTCTGTCTTTGCGGCTGCGCTGCGGACGAGCTTCTGGATGCGCTCCTGCTGCACCGCGCTGTCGCGCTCCATCTCCGCACGGAAGCTTGCCAGCTGCTGCTCCACCATCAGCAGCGCCTCCAGGTCCTAAGGGGGTGTTAGGGGGAAGGGGGGGGGAGGGAGCCGGAGTCAGAGCAGCCCGGCATACCTTTGATTTGTGAGGAACATTGGCCAACAATCACATTTGCATCTAGTAGCATTATGCAATTGCATGACAGAGGAAAGACGAGCGTGGCCAGGAACAAGACAGCGCGACCATGCCCAGAGCCGGCGATCCTGGGCACGCATTTTGTCCAATGCTGTAAGTGGGACTGGGAGGCATATGCTGGTAGCGGCGCCCCCAATTGGCTGCACCTTTTCGGCGCTGGCCAGGTCGCCCTTGAGCTGCTGCCGGCTCACCCCAAGCAGGGCATCTGCCACCGACAGCGGCGTCTCCAGCTTGAGCCGCACGCTCTCGCTTGCCTTGCCAGGATCCCCCACGAGGAAGCTCAGCAAAAATGACTCCAGCTCCGAAAAGCCGCTGGTCGCCCAGGCGGGGGAAGTCGCAAGCTGCTGGTCATCCATGCTGCTGAGGAGGCCTCCTGAGGAGTCACACGGGATGGACAGGGGTCACCCACAGGCCTGCAAGGAACTCCCGGAGGGCTGCGGCAATGCGCGTCGATACCTCTCTCTCTCTCTCTCTCTCTCTCTCTCTCTCCATATATATACACATATGATATATATTATATATATAAATATATAATATGGTCTTGCATTTATTTATGGCATATATATATTTATATGTATATACAGGTGGTACGAATATAGGTGGCATATCCATAAAGAACACCTCTACATATAGACCACATATGTATAGCACCTATGCATATACAACACATAATATATATGATGTCGCAGGTGGCCGCCATACGTAGCAATAAGCGCGTGTAGAAGGTTTGCCATACCTGCGGCGGCACTTCCTGCGTCCAGCTTTGCCTGAAGCGCGTTCCGACTGCTGAGCGGCAGCACCACTGGGCTGTCCACTCCCAGGAGGTCCAGCACATTCTTCGACACAAAGCTGCGGACCTGGCGATGCGGCCACGAGCAATTGATTGAGCGCTCCTGGTAGGGTTCCCTCCCCTCTCCCCTCCCCTCCCTCTTCCAGGAAGAACCCCACGCGCTCACCTGCTCCACCTGCTCCGCCTGCAGCAGCAGATCTGCCTTGTTGAGGATGAATACAACCTTCTTTCCCCATTGCCGGATGTACTTCAGGAACTTCACTTCACTCTCTGTGAAGGGGCTGCAGAGCACCGCAGTAGAGAGGGAGGGTGAAGATGGGGGCCAGGGGGGGGGGGGAGGGGGGGGGGGGGGGGGGGTACTGTGGTGAGTCCGGGATAGGGCTGACATAGGAAGAGGCACAAAAGGATACTTAGCCTGTGAGGTAGATGCGTGCCATGCCACCCACCGGTCAGCGCTCATAACAAAGAGGACCAGATCCGCACGTGGGATGTACTCCTCCGTCAGCCGCTGCTGGCGCTCCAGCACCACGTTAGTCCCTGCGTCCCAGCAGTGCAGCTTTCTCGGCTCAGCCGTAGCCTGGCCTTGCGGACGAGAGGAGAGCCCATGCGGGCCAGGAGGGGGGCAGTCACCTGGTGTGTCCACGATGTTAATTTCCTTCAGGAGCTCCGCTGGCAGATAGCGCTGGTACATGCCGTCCGCATCCTGCTCCACACGCTCCGGCCCGTCGCCGTGTCGCAGCACGCTGATCTCGTTGGTGGTGGGCAGGATGCCTTCTGCCAGGAACCTGCATCATGAACATGGACCAGATCCCATGCGACCGGGAGTGCGTTCACATTAGGTGTGGCGCATTTGGAAAGGCAGTGTGCCATTGCCACTGCACACAACTCCGGAAACAGGCCCTCTTGGGGTGAAATGCGGAAAAAGGGCGGAGAGGGGGGGGGGGGGGGGGGGGGGGGGGACCTCTCGCCCAGCAGCGCATTGATGAAGGATGACTTGCCGCTGTTGAACTCGCCAACAACCACAAGCAAGAACAGCTCATCCAGCCCCACCAGCGCGTCCTCCAGCAAATCTATCTCCTGGATGTCAGGGCTCACCTGCAGGCCAGCTCCTCAAATCACTACGCTCTAGCTGGAATTACTGATTTTGATCGCAAGGCATGCCGCTGGAGGCGGATGGAAGGGGCAGAGATGGGGTAGGAGGAGGGGGCAGCTAGCCTCTTTCAGCAGAGCCAAGATGTCCTGCAGTAGCTGCTTCTCCTCTGCCACCAAGTCCTCACGCTCCTGGTTAAGCAAGCTGCCCATGCCAGAGGCCTTCCCAGATGCTGCAACCGCCTCAGCCTCACTCGCCTCTGCATCGAGGGGCTTCTCGGACGGTGCTATGGCTGTGTTAGCAGCACGCATGGAGGCCATGAGCGCAGAGGCAGCGTCCTGTGTGCTGGATACCATTGCGCCGGCTGCAGCCGCTTCACCGCAGCACAGCAGCAGAGGCACTGGCAGGCTCAGCCCGCTGCGAGGCATGCGCGCCGCCACATCAGGTGGGTCAGCCTCGGGTAGTGGTGAAGGGGCCAGGAGGAGCAGACAGAGTACAGCCCGGGTCGAGCAGTGAACCTCCTCACCTTGAAGCCTCGCAGGCCAACAATGCCTTCGCAGTAGTCGCAGCTGCTGCCTCATCTGCACCAGAGACCGCGCCAATTACGGGGATGCTGCCCGCCTTTTGCTGCTCGACAGCGCTCCTCAGGTCCCCCGCTGTAGGACCAGCGTCAGCGCCCTGGCACGGAGGGGGGGGAGGGAGGGCAGGCAACGGCCGGAAATTGCTGCTGTGAGGGAGTTGTATTGGAGGATGGGCCAGATAGAAGGCACGTACGGGAATTGGCATTCATCCCTCACCTGCAGAACCACCAGGTTGGCGCCCTGCTCAGCGGTATTCGCAGTCTCTGTTGGGGAGCTGACCAGTGCACCCACCAGGCTGCCCGCGCCAGACAGCATTCGCCGCGCGACGCCAATTGGCACTCCTGTGGGAACATGCCACCATGTCGCTATTGTTTCAGTAGGGTGGCAAGAAATGGCAGCATGCAAATGGCAGACATCTGAACGGGCAATCTCTGTGAAGGGTGTGTCTTTGTGAGGGGCAAAATCTATGAGGCGTGCGGGTCCGGGTCAGCGGTGTGGCTGAAAACGGCAGTGCTTTGCCTCCTTGATTAGCGGCAGCACCTTTTGACGAGAGCAGCACGCCATCCGCCTCAGCTGCGTCCGCAATGTCAGTGCGGTCAACCACAAGCAGCACCGCCCGGCCTCGCAGCAGGTTGCGCACACGGCATGCCGCATCATAGAGCTCTGCGCCCCCAGACTGCGGGCCAAATGATACGCAACATGAGCTTGTAAGTCCCCATCAGCAGTCAATCCAATGCCTTGTCTGTCTCTATGGCAGCGCGTATAATGCGGCCCAGCCAAGCTGCGTGTGGGCCACACCTGGCCAGCACTATCCCGCAGGACAACACCGGTTGCGCCACCCGCGACCGCCTCATCGATTGCACGCAATGTCAGCCCCTCCTCGTCCAGCACATCCGCGGCAGAAGTCTCCACAAATAGCGCCGGCAGCTTCACCTGCAGCGGGAAAATGCGCAGCGCTCCACTGCATGAGCCAGCGCTGTGAATAGGGCATGCGAGAAGTGAAAGCATCGATAAGACCCCCCGTCGCATCTCTCCCTTCTAAATACAGACTCACGTACTTACTGTCCTAGGAGCAGTAGGTGCACCAAGAAGCCCCCCCCCCCCCCCCCCCCCCCCCCCCCCCTCCCATCACCTTCGCCTGTTTCTGACCGCCAGGCATGAGGCTGTAGCCAGCGGAGCAGCGGAGCCCATCCTCACGCCGCGGGCGAGGCCTCGATGAGCCCAGCACGCGCGCTGGGCGAAGGGGTGCCGGCCGGGTGGTGGTGAAGCATGCCAACTGCCCGCCGATCCTCGGGCTTCGAGAAGTAGGGGTCGACGAACAGGACGACCGCGACGACGGCAGGCAGCCGGCGCCGGGCTGCGGCCCACGGCGCGCCATCGCAGGCGAGAAAGCCGCCGTCGGCACCATCGTGCAAGCTGTGCTGTGCCTGGGTGGGCCGCTACTGGACGTTATGTGCGCAGAAGGGGCAGAGCGATGTGGGCGCTGGATGAAACAAGGCCCGAACAACTGAGATGAAGACTGATGCCTGGCCTGTAGTCGCCAATGGTACAGGCCAGGAAGGTACTGGTAGTCTGTTCTGAAAATGATGGGGTTGATTACACGGAGAAGAGTCGGAAGAGTCGGATACGGGGCGGAGTTGGGGAAGAGTCTGCGCTGAAAGTCCGCAGCATACCGTGCTGCGCAGGTGGGTTCTACCGACGAATGCGACGATGCGGAGCGGCGGAGGACGAGGTTGTGATGCGACAAATCGATTTCTGCCACTTGTCGGTCAGAGATCTTATTTATCATGCCAACTAGGCAAATTTAATGCCAGCAGGCAGGCGGCGCAGGTGCGAGTACAAGAATTTGTACGAGTATAATCCTTACCTGATGCTGCTCGAGCAATCCGAGCATCATATCCTGGGGCTGGTACGATTATAAGTATTGGATATATATCAGCAGCAAAAATCGCGAATATATAGTCGCTATAATTACATGAGCTAGCAGCAGAAGGCGATATCAGGGAATCACCAAAAAAAAAAAAAGGATAATCAGAAAGGTCCCCATCGCTCGCGAATAAATGGGGTGTTTTATCACATTTCAAAGTTGAGTCTGGTTCTGCCAAAAAGGTCGCGCAGGCTGGTTTACACTGTAGAGCCGAATTTGGCAGGATGGTTTAGCGAAAGCGTGGAGGGAGAACGGAGTCAGGGGGGGCGCTGCGTGGAACGCAGCGAAAACTGGAAGATGGCAGGCTCAGCTGTTCTAGCTGCTTTTATATCTACTCGTGCTGCACCCAAAAAGGGCGCAACAACAGATGCCTAGTTCCTGTACCACTGAGCAGCACTTGTAGCTGAAAAGCGGTTAGGTCAAGGGAGGAAACCCCATAAACTAGTTTAAAACATTTCAAAGTTGAGTATGGTTTCGCCAGTCTTGAGCGAACGGAGAGAGCGGTGGATTGACGGAGAAGAGGTAGCGCCAAGTCGTGAAGGAGGCACTGGGAAGGCCACCGCTGCGGAGTCCTGTTGGACTTGGAAGTGGCGAAGGGGGGCGATGTGTCCAAAGAAGAACCATGCGCCAGGTGAAGGAAGAACGTTGGGGTCGATGTAGTCCAGAACTACGTCAGAGTTAGTGGCCCAACCGCCTTGGTAGCGAATGTGGGACAATGGCACTCCGATGGCGTTTGCTGCAGAGGCTGCGCCCTTGCGAAGACTGTGTGAAGTCCAGGAGGTGCCAGCAGGGGGGACAGCGTTGACCAGACGGATGGCTGTGGACAGCCAGTCTGACATTGTAGCCGCAGTCCAATGTTTTGACTGCTCATCCGAACTGACAGCCCAGAAGTTTGACACAGCCAAGCCAACACTAACCAGGGGGGCTGACTGGACGTGGTCGAGGAAGTGGTGCAGGAGACGGGCTACTCGGGGGTGCTCTGACACTGGGAGGAGAAGTACGCGCAGGTCGTCGGATCCCCGTCGACCAGCGCGACCCTTCTCTCGGTACACTTGCAGGGTGATGTTGTAGTCGTCGACATGCACGTCACGCACTCGACAGGACACGCCAGTAAGGCCCCTGGCAAAGAACATAAAGTTGACAACCGAGGCCAGGAGGGCTCGGAAGTTGTGGTGGTACTCTGGGTAGGGAGCAGACACAATCAGCTCGGCCTGTGTGACGAAGCGGTAAGCTACATCCGCAGGCAGAGGGACACGCAAAGGGGCAGCGTCCAGTCGGCGCTGACGCAGCATCAGCCCACGCCTTGCTGAAGTTAGTTGTAGGCTGTCCTTGGCGATTGGGTCGAGGTTGTGCAGCTCGAAGAACGTGTTGATTGCAGACAGGTAAGGTTGCAGCGACTTAGCTGCGATGTGCCCCCGCTCGCCGATCCATGCAACATACCGAACAACAGTAGCAGTAGTCGCCTCCAGCGGGCTGATGTTCTCGGAGTCGTGGCAGAACTCCGCGAACTGAGACAGCCTGCCGGCGTAGCTCTTGAGTGTCTGAGCGGTGAGGGAACTGGAGAGTAGGTCGAGCGTCCGCTGGCCCAGCTCGTCTGAGCCGAACGTGTCCTGCAGCCGAGATCGCAATGAGGCAGCCCAGGGAGCGACAGCTTCGGGCTCGTCAATTACGTAAGTGCGTCGTTTTACTGACAGAGTTCCACCCGTACGACTATTGTTTGCAAAGTACTCGGCAGCAGCAGTTAGGTTCCCGGCGGTTGGCCGGTAGCTGCTGGACGGGTTTGCAGTAGCATCGGTACGGGTTTGCGGGGCTAGGTTCAGGTAAGAGGGCCGCCCCGCGCGCCCTTCGCGCTCGTAGCGCCTGTCACGCGCGTAACGTACCCGCGCGAAACTTGGTCGTTGCGAACCAGTTGTAACACGTAGTGTAACAACCGACGGACGCAGTGATGGAATGGTACGGGAGGCGGTTAGTTGAGCCGCCATGTGCAGGTGTGCGGATGGTTGAGCCGCACTCGGCTGTAGCTGTAAGAAGCGCCGTGCCGAGGAAGGTCTAAAGGAAGTATGTAAGGTGGGGGGATCAGGTTCAGACACGGGGCGCTCATCTCGCCGTTGAGCTGCAAGGGTGCGTCTTGCGGCGGTCACCGAAAGGTGGCCTCGCAAAGCTCCAGCATCTCCGACGAAAGGCGCCCCACACCGTCACTCGTGCTCACCTTCGCGGCCACGCCCGCGTCCCCCGCCTCGTCCTCGCCCACGTCCACGACCTGCAGATGCAGCCGCCACTCGAGCAGTAGCGGTCGCCTTTGCGCTGCTGGCAACGGTCGCTTCGAAGACACGGCGCTCGTAGTCCCGCATGAGGTCCCCAAAAATCGCGGAACCCAGATGCTCCGAAGCAGGCTGAAAATGCTGGGCTCGCAGCACCTCCAGAACACCTTGGTCACCGTGCACACGCTTGATCTCATTTAGCCTCCGCAGGAAGGCCAAACGAAACCGAAACGCCTTGTCGATGGCCTCGGCGTGGTTCCGAGCTCTCGCGAGGTAGGGGGTGAAGTCATGGTTTGTGGCAGGGACGTAGGGCAGCAGCTCGTCGAGAGCCACGAAAAGCGCGGCCATGTGGGCCCCGAAACACGACATCCACAGATACTCCTCATGGGCCGGCAGACGCCGGTCATCCTGCTTGAGGTACTCGTTCGTTAGGTGGGTGCTCAGGGGAAAGAGTCCAGGCACCCGGCTGACCGGTCGAACGGCCTCGTAACCAGACTCTGCTCTCTGCAGTAGATCTGGCACCGCGAGGTAGTCATCCTCGGCACTCACGGATTTTGCTCCGACACGGCCGCTCTGGGCTAGCTCTAGCAAGTCGGGGCGCTCTGCGGCTCCCCCGCTGCCTGTCGGCTTTCCCGCGATGCGCTGCCCGAAGCTGGAGCCATGTGCCCCTTCTTCACCAACAACACGCTCACGAGCCGTCGATTGAGCTACAGCTGTAGCCAGTGCCTGCAAATCTGCTTGCAACGACTTTAGCGTCGGCTCAGCGACGGGTTCTTCTCCATCTGACATGGTAACGCACGGACGTACGGACGAGAATATCACACTCGGATGGCGAGCCGGGTGTGGTCTTGAACAACCTGGGGTGACCTTGCTCGCAACTGGTTACGAGACAGTTTTTACATCGCTGCGTGGAACGCAGCGAAAACTGGAAGATGGCAGGCTCAGCTGTTCTAGCTGCTTTTATATCTACTCGTGCTGCACCCAAAAAGGGCGCAACAACAGATGCCTAGTTCCCGTACCACTGAGCAGCACTTGTAGCTGAAAAGCGGTTAGGTCAAGGGAGGAAACCCCATAAACTAGTTTAAAACAAGATGACTCCCAGGCCAGTATCTACCAGCGGTGTCTACCCCTGCTACCGGGTACCAGTAGCAACGAGTTCAGTCGGACGCTTCCGCCACAGCACTTTCCGGATACCATGGTCGCTACTCTGTGCACGCTTTCTCCACTTCGCGCTTCGTATCTCAACTGCTGCCGGAAAATAAATCAGAACAGGTAGCGACTATTAATTAGCCGGATCGCTGCCCAAATGGCCGTCGTGGAGACGCTGCAAGATCTCACTGTTGCCAGGTCTGTCCCGGGGGCGGGAAAAAAAAACAAAATAATGTGCTGACGATGACGTCAGCACGACGAGCACGGCGATAAAAATAAATAAGGCCTCATTGGGCGAGCAGGCGACAAAGAAACCGTCGTGCTACGCCCAACTGTGCGGAACAAACACGGCGTTGTCCGGAGAGCGCGGGCGGGCCGGGCTGTCAGGGCGCGCCTTTTTCCAACCGAGCGGTCGCGCTGCTTGTCTGTTCGCCAGCGGGTCGTGTTGGAGTGACTACACGAGGCACTACTACATGAGCAAGCGCAGTGGCAAGGCGACCGACGGCAGCGCGCACCGGTAATGGATAGTCGGGAAACTGGAGTCGACATCTGCACTCCCCGGACTGGGAGCTCAAGGAGGTCTACGTCCGGCTGCTTCGAAACACCCGTCGCAACGGGCTCAGCTTACAGCCCCCGCGACGCGGAAGCTGCCTCCGCGTGACATCCGTCGTGACATCCGACGTGTCCTCGTCGCGGGCTCGCCCAAACCACAGCGCCTGCCTCGCCTTGAGGGTGGCCCTAATCCCCACACTCACAACTACCCCCGCCGTACATGCTGGCTGAGCTCGCGCTAGTGAAGGTACCAGCAGTGCTGCGTTCGGCCCCGCGCAGCAGAGTGATGCCTCGCGCTGCCCTAACTGGAGGGTTGGCAGCCTCCCGACAGCGGGGGCAGCGGCAATCCCTTGGTCCACAGCATCTGTATCACCAGCAGCGGCAAGCCGTGGGAAGTGACTCCTGCGCACCTTTCAGGCATGCCTGGGCTCCTCGAGCGCCGACGCTGCGCCGGAGTTACTACGCTTCAGCTCCGCTGCAGGCCTCAACCGCGGGCGTCGGCACAAATTACTCTGCTGGTCGCGCCGAGTTGGAGGCGCACAGGCATAAACCCTAACACTTGCCCCAAACCCTATCATCCGCACCAAGCAGCCACAACGGAGCGCGCCGTCTCGCAAGGGTTCAGTGTGCTCTTGTGTCCCTGTACCCGGCCGCAGGGAATGCCTATGGACCAAGGACGGGGCGGTGCCGCTGCCGCTGCCGCTGCCGCAACGCGAGCGCGCCCTCCATCCCGCGCTCGAGCTGGTTGTGGAGCGAGCCCGCAACGGCAGCAAGCCGGGGTGCCGAACGGACCCCTTTAAGCTCGGGCTAGTCGTCGAGGTACGCCTCTCCGCAGGGACCTCGGTCTCGCACCGACATAAAAGTTGCGCACAGGGTGCTCGCTACTTTTCCAGTTTCCTGCCCCCCCCCCCCCCCCCTTGGTCCCGCGCCGCCTCTCAAAACTCGAGCGAGCGAGCGTTGTCGCGGGATCAGGTACCTGGCTGCAGTCGTCGCACATACCGCCGCCTGTGGCAATCCTGTAAGGATCGCCAACGCATGGGGCTCGGTAGCGGCTATTTCTTGCTACATTTTACATTGATATCGTGGTCCGATCAGCATATTTTTTTCCGTCTCCGAGACAGTAGGACTGGCCCCCACCATTGAATCCGATCAGCGTGGTACTTCTACGCTCTAGGGCCCAGCGCTACGCCTGTCCTGGCAGTCCTAAATGGTCGCTATATTCTCCTTGTATATGTTTTTTTACCCCCTTGCACGAACGAAGGTATCATAATTAAGGCCATACTACCTGTAGGGGTTTGCATTTCATTTGACGCTAGAAATAATTCAATGCGTATACATAATCTGACCTCATATGAGGACTGGCGGCATGCAGCATGTCTGCCATGTTTTTCTCGGCTGCTACACTTTATTGTAGCCGCATAACACTCGTAGCAAGTTGAAGTACTAGTAATTACGGTAATCAATTGATCACAACGTTTCTGATTCAGAATCAATAGCAACCATATACCATATCATCCTGAGCCTTCCACAGATTGATTTTAGAATACTGAACGAGTACACGGATAATGTGGTTGGACATCTACACGCGAGGTGACGTGGATATTACGATCATAGGAACTTATTATATTGCGTGACAGATGGCAGGTCCACTTCAATTAGCTGAAGCCGAAATGCAGAGCTCGCGATATATTCTGCTAGCCAGGTCAATCCCACAAATACCGCAGACTCAGAGGTGCAAAACAGCTCGTTATTTTGTGACCAGTGAACCCAATTTGAAAGCAGCCGTTACCTGCTGGTACTCCGTGGTATGCAGCATCCTGCTCATACATAACCTGCTGCGTTCATATTCTCGCACCAATAGAAAGTAGCAGCGACAATTTATCCTTCACGTACTATCAATTTTATTAAGATATCATGACGAGATGATCCGTGCTTTGCAGCAGCAAGCTCTATCTGCAAGCTCGGGCGCATGTTATTGCTACAGAAACTGTTCTTGCCAGTGGGGGCTGGAGACTGCTTGTGTTAACACTGCATGCCTTCGGTTTTCCAGGGCGGTGGCATGCGCGGATGTGTGAGTGCTGGTGATGCCATCCCCCCCCCCCCCCCCCCCCCTCCCCCCAAATCCCACCATATTCCTTCGCTCCTGGCGCTGTCTGATTTTGCCTCCATGACCCTGGTCCCTGTCCGCACCGCATGCTGACGTGCCATGTGCCGGGTTACCGCAGGCATGCTGATTGCGCTTTACGATCTGGGGTTGCGAGGCGTATTTGACTCGGTGTACGGCTCAAGCGCGGGTGCCATCAACCTGACCTACTTCCTGTCAGGGCAGCGCGAAGGCGTGGACATATATGCAGACATGTTGTCCAATGGCGACTTTATTGACCTGTCGCGTCTGTTCAAGCGGCGCGCTGGCCCGGTGCTGGACCTCAGCTTTCTGCTGGACACAGTGATGCGGGATATGGTACCGCTGCGGTGGGACAGCGTCCTGCGCAGCGAGATCCCGCTCAAGGCGGTGGCGTCTTGTGTGCGCAAGCTTCGTCCTGTGGTTCTCGACCAGTTCGCGGACGAGCACGACCTTCTGACCTGCCTGCGAGCGAGCGCCAACGTCCCGGGCATTGCAGGCAGTCCGATTGAGCACCGCGGCCACTCGCTTGTGGACGCAGCCATTTTTGAACCCATTCCGTTCCCGGCCGCCATTGCAGACGGCTGCACCCACGTGCTGGTCCTCTGCTCACGCCCCGACCCCACTCAACTGTCGGTGGGCCCCATCCGTAGCCGCCTCAACAGTACGCTCGCAGAGGTCGTCCGCAAGGCAGTGCTGAGCCCTGCCTACATGAAGCCCGCTTGGGAGACGCGCTTTGAGCAGGAGATCACCCTCGGGATGAGCGTGGATGACATCCTGTTCGCCAGCATGGACGAGGGCGGGCCCACGCTACCAATCTACAGCGACAGCCACATGTACTCTCTACTGCCCGGTCCTGCTGCTGCGCTTGCGCCTCTCTGCACCAACACCGACACGATCCGGGCTGGAGTCCGTGAGGGCTCTGCTACTGTCTACCGCACTTTCCAGGGGCTACTCTGATCGCCCGTGCCCCGGATCCCAACAGCTAGCAGAGTAGGTTAGCCGCTCTGTGAGGCGATTTAATATTATTCATATTCGCACAAATACAAACAACACCCCCGCCAGCCGCAGCAACATTTTATGCACCCGTGCCCTGGGCGATGCCTGAGCGCCTTGCACGGGAGGTAGAACTAGCAGTGCAAAGCAGTAGCCAAAAATAACCTGAAGTACTTGACAAAGCAACATCTCAATTGCAGTCTCGACTCAGCAAGCATCAGATGCTCCACTCCTATCTATACACTTCGCACAATGTGGTGGTAATGTATGTGCTGGGCATCCCTTATCAAGATTGCAACGGTATGTGCCATAACGGCTGTGGAAGGGCATGGACCATATCATCAATACAACGAAGCAGACGAACATACTGCGGCAGGCCGTTATCGTACCTGGTTTTTAGCTGGTTTTTAAATGTAATGTAGGCGCTCTGCTTATTTGCTGCTGTTTGACATATCCCGAAGATTACACGATTACACGACGGACATGAGCATCATTATTTGCTGTTATACGAAGTCGTTTAATTATGATGGACACAACTGCAAAGACCCGGCGTCTCCTCGCAATATCCGTCTCGCCTGAATGTTCCGTCTGTTCCGCATGCTTCGCACTCGCTGAACCGCCTTCGACGCCACGACACTACCCAAACCCTCACCTCACCTCCGTATTGCTTGTTTTATTGGTGAAGCCGTGAAGGTGGGCGTGTTGAGCCCCCGCGGGCTCGCTGTCCCTTCAAACCGCCGCTGTAAAAACGTCATAAACTTCCGAAACATATAAGAATACCCCTAGAATCAACGCGAACTAGTGAAGGTTATTTCGGTGAATATCCGGTGGCGTATGCGGCATGACGAAGTGAATATATTATTTCGCACGTTTTCAACGCGTCCGGAGTACGGGTAGCAGTAAAAGTTAAAGTAAAGTTCGCCCCGGGACATCGGCCGAAGCCGCCCCAGCACTTGACCTCGTGCGCCAACTGCAGTCGTAGGTCTGGCATAGCCCATAGACCATAGACCATACGGGTGGCAGTAGTCCCACCTGTGGTGGAGTGTTCCGAAATAATATTTATGTCCACCGTTATCCAATCATATTTTCAGACTTTCAGTAAAAGATATGAGCGTTTCTGCGGTCATAGCCACTCATGCGCGTTCATCCATGCATGCGCAATCAATATATATATTACATCAGGGCTTTCACAAAAGCGCACTACAAGAGAACTAACAGCAACTATGAAAGGTTGTCAGCAAAAGAGAGACATAAGCCTGAAACCAAGGTCGAGCAGGAGGACAGGGAGCCAAGAACCAAGAAGGAGCCAAGGGAACCACGAAGTCACTTAGCTGCCAGGAACTTAAGGAACCCTCGCCCCGGGGTAGGCTATCAATCGCGGCGAGGACGCTTGCAGCCGATGACCCGGGTCATAGCAACACACGCCGACGAGCGACGAGACGCAGGCGCAGGTAGGGGCACCATGCACAATCAATCATTTGGCTTAAGTGGCGGCATACTCACGAGATTCCTCGAATCCGGCGGTACGGGTAGCACACCCAAATCGAGTCGTTGCGCGCAGTACGGCACCAATACATGGTGGTACTACATGCCTACATTTCTGTGCAAATGATTTTAGAATTTGGGCGATAATGTGGTGGTGGCTTGTCGTTGAGACAGTCCGTGGTGGAGACACAAAAACAAAGGTGGTAGGGCCGTGCAATGGTGGTGTAAAGACAACCGGCTTCAGCAGTGTTGAGAATAACTTACAAACAAAATAATGGAAGTTGTCATTGTTAGTACCAAAGTTGTACCATAGTTGCCATTATTGTACTGGTCATCGGACATGTCGTACTAGTACTAAACCGTAGTATATATCTATTCCGTATCACTGTCACACATACAACTGTCCCCCTTGCTTTTAAATATTAGCCAACACATCAGTGCCGCCAATCCGCCATACCTGTGCCACCAAATATTGAACCGATTTCGATGTTGGAAATATCTATAATCCGTTAGGCAGGTCCGATTTAATGTTATGTTTTAGTACTCTACTTTCCGGAGAAACAGGGGGGTGGGGTTCACTTTGTAAGTGGTTCACGTACTTTTAAGCATTACTTGGCGGCTGGGAGCGGTGCATGAGCGGCTGGGGGCTCAGCCCCGCACCGCCGCCGTGAATATACTGTGTTGGTTACGTGGATAGCGTCTAGAGAACGCACGGAAAGTCTTTAATATCCATGCCAAGCATACAATAGCTTATCAGCATCATAGCACTACATGGAGGGGTGGATAGGCCATTGTATGGTTGGTTTGTCATGATGGTGACTGTAATATGGTGATGGGTTCAAAAAGTGCCCCACCCCCTCTCCATTTAAAGCGATCACAAAGTATGTTTGCATATGGCAGGGAACACCCTTCTGCACACAGCCATGCATTGAAACCGTAATTTTTTTTTCATGCCAGTGGTAGTTATTATGCAACTTTGGGCATGTTCTACCAAGTACTGTGAGATCAACATAAACAAAGTAGAGGGGGGGTGGAAACAGAGGGGGGGAGGGGTTCTAAAACATAAATTAAATCGGACCTGCCTTATTAATAGATATGTGTGGGAACTCGCTGCAACGCGCGAGCATGGGGCGGTAAACATCCACCCACATAACCTACATACACGGATTACATACATAGTGGGATTGTTCGTGATGGGATCGGGGACCAAAGCGTAGTCATAGGCCCGTAGCCCATGGTTTTTCACATTTCTGGAGCGTGTGGGGGGAGCGTGGGGAACGAGTCTGGACACGCTCCAATCACGCCCCCCTGCTCCCAGGGAGCGTGTCCGTTGTCCCCGCTCAGGCTCGTCCCCCACGCTTCGGTACGTTACTAGTACGTTATATTTTTTATTTAATAGATAACATGAGGATGTTCCTATAAAATTGCATACGAGGATTTGACACCCATACGTGGCACGTAACCCGTACCATATTCGAAAATGTTTGGATCGTGAGGGTGTTTCCGAGGAAAGGCCTACAGGTACGGAATCACAAATAAACTACTAAGCAAATATAATCATTTTAATCGTTGTTCTTTTCGCCGCGGGTGTGATGCAGGTACAATCATCGAGTTTTCATCGCGGGGCGCAATCAACCTGGGGCTGAACTTAACTTCTGGTCAAGGGCCTTCATCATCCGCGCCTGCTGGCTGATAAAGTAGCGCTTAAATAAATATTTGAAAAATATTATCTATATTGCGCGGCGCGGCGCGGCGCGCAAGCAGCAGGTTAAGGCAATGCTGGCGACGCACTCTGCGAGCACAACACGCCCAAGGCAAGCGAAGAGCATTCTCTCCAAGATCATTTCGACTGGCTGCAACGGGTGGCGACGCTCAATGAAGGCACTTACGCTACTGTGCGCCCTGAACCTGGCGTTGTGGCGTCCGCTACCGTCGGGCGAGGCGATGCTGGAACCAGCGGGTGGCGCTGTCACCCCCACCTCCCATGCCCTCGTCGCGCGCGGGCTAGTGGCGGGGAACACGTGGGGGGTCGTCAGCACGACCAGTGTGCATCTCAACGGCACCGCCTGGGGGAACCTCCTGTCCTATAGCGATGGCCCTGCTGGCGCTAACTTAGGCACCCCCTACTTTTTCCTGTCGAACCTGGATGCGACGTTGCAGGACCTGGCCGCCGATAACCGGTGCTCGCTGACGATCAGCCAACTGGGAATGGCGAAGGGGTGCGCCCGTGACCCGGAGGATCCAACGTGCCCCAAACTCACCCTGAGCGGCACGATGCACAAGGTGCCAGTGGACAGCCTGGAACGAGCCCGAAACGCGCTGTTCAGTCGCCACCCAGAGATGGCGCGCTGGCCAACTACACACCACTTTGAGTTCCACTTCCTGGCTATCGAATCGATTTTTCTGCTGGACCACTACGGCGGCGCAGTCCCTATCACCGTCGACGAGTATTACGAGGCGGATCCAGCAGTGCTAATATCAGGTGCATAGATCATGGTTCGCAGTTCGGCAGACTGGTTCGCCTAGGCTGCCGACAGACATTCTGCTGTGATTTCTGATGTACTGATCCCGAGGGAGAAAAAAACGGTGCCCAAAAAGTCAGCCGGAGAGGTTCTGCAAAATTTTATTGCTACCATTTCTGGGCCGATAAAGGATGGATGAAGGAAAAACATATGTTAGTACCTGTGCTTGCAGTGGTTATTCAGGGTAGTTGCACCAGCGCATATGCAGACACAAGCAGATGCGCGTGTGCGTTGGTTCATCGCTGAGCAGGCAAAAAAGAATGATGAATTAAAAATGATTTCCATATGAGCAAGGGGCGCCTACTGAGGCAAAGACAAAGAAAGCCAATGAATCGCTATTTCGAGCACATCTGATGCTTAATGCTGGCCAATCGATCAAGTGCCCCATGTTTGAGAGCAGATCTTGGTGATAAGTTGTCGGGGAGGAAAAGCGGACCAGAGGAAGGCACGTGTGTGCGTATTGAAGTGTGCCACGATGTCCCGGGGAAGGGGGGGGGGGGTTGAGGCCCAGCTGCCTCTCCGCGAAGCGGTGGGGCGGAGGGCTCTTGATGGCAGACGCAAGACTGTGCGCTTAGTGCTGCCTAATGCTGCCTGGGGAACGCCAGCGGCAGCCTGACCTCGGGACGGTGGACCGGGCCGTAGGGCCACGCAGCCTCCGAGTTGCGGAACAGCTCCGACAGCTTCGCCTTCTCCGCGCTCTGCAGAGCACAAGTTGCTGTTAGCCTTGGTGGCG
This sequence comes from Tetraselmis striata, assembly GCA_006384855.1. Taxonomy (NCBI): domain Eukaryota; kingdom Viridiplantae; phylum Chlorophyta; class Chlorodendrophyceae; order Chlorodendrales; family Chlorodendraceae; genus Tetraselmis; species Tetraselmis striata. The sequence continues at coordinate 180,893 of VCJN01001300.1, read as the reverse complement.
CGATTCGTGCATTAGCCAGCGGGCATGGCACGAGGGCGGCAGGCGGGGAGGTTTCGGGCACACCTGTGCCTGCCAGGAGCTCTGCAGTGCATCCCGGATTCGGAAGCGCTTTGCCAGCGCAACCTCCTTCTCGTTCTGGATCTGCGCACGCAGGGACTCCTGCTCGCTGGGGTCCGGCATTGGGCGCGGGATGGGCAGCAGCACGCCGTCCTCCTCGTCCACTGTTACACTCTGCGCAGTACAGCACAGCCGTCAGGCCCCCTTTGTTTGTGACAATCCCTTGCACCCCCAGCTTCAATAAATCCGCACGAAATACCATCCATAGCCCAGCGGTCCGACATCAGCAAACGCACAGTCCGTTTAAAATCGCATTCCGCCTCACCTGCAGTGCAATGCGTCGCTGCATGTCCGGCGACGGCGCACGCTGCATGGGATCATGCTCCTCCGACAACTGCTCGTGAAACGCGCGTACCTCCTCCACGTTCAGGGGGTCCATCCCCACCTGCGCCAGCCCACACCTCAGCCTGTGCAAGCCGCCACCCCCCCCCCCCCCCCCCCCCGGCGAAACCCTCACACAGTTGAGCTGAGGTACAGATGGCATGCCGTGCAGGAAGCACACAGTCACGCACAGTGCTACACTATGGGCTCTGGACCACGCTGTCACGCGTGCCCAGCTTTGCATGCTGACTGACCTTGGGGGTGATGCCCCCGCCGCGCGCGCCCTGCAGTCGGGCAAAGTGAACACGGTTGAAGGCGTCCACGTCCGCGCGGTCGCCGACCTTGGTGCACCACTGGGTGTAGTAGGAGCATGCTGTTCCAGGGCGCGAGGCGGCGGTGCCCGGCCGCTCGGGGCTGAAGCCGGCGCCTTCCTCCGCGGCGGCACCGCCCCCCATGCCAGCTGCAGCGTCAAAGTGGTGCTGCAGGGACATCCCCGCGGCACTGTCCTCCAGATCCTGAGCTGCACAGGCTGCCTATATATGGTTGCCGGGGTAATGTGTGAGAGCCTCCGCATTCTGAGACATGCAGGAGCTGAAGGGGATACTGGCACATCGCACTGCGCAACTACAGCAGGAGGAAGGGGGGAGGGGGGGGTCCTTGCCTGCTTGGCACGGCCCTCGTTTGCGCCAGAGGTTGCCTGCAGCGTTGCATGGAGGGCAAACAATATGTGAGGAGGAGGCGCGTTGGTAGGCAACAAACCGGCAGCATGCATATGCACATGCACTCGGCAATGTCGCAGCGCAGCTGCCAGAATGTATACCTTTGCAGCTGCTGCCTTCTTTGACGCAATCTTGGTGTGCCCGGACTCTGATGCGCCCAGGGCCGCTGCCAACGCATCAATGAAGGCAGGGTACAGGATGAAGCGGCCGCTTTTACCTGCGGGGCGCCGAGGAATTAGCCATGCCTACCACCCTGCGGGGCCCACCAGCGCATCGGGGTAACAACGGCTGAGAGGCGGTGCGCACCATAAGTGTGCACTGTCAGCATGTCCAGGATGGTCTCCGCATCCAAGTCAGCGACTAGGGATCGCAGCTCGCGCTGCAGCCAACGCTCCACTTGCAGGCGTGGGATGCACCCAGAGTTGATTCTGCAGAGGCACCGCACACACGCCATTAGCTACTGCCTCCACCCCCCCCCCCCCCCCCCGCCCACCCCACCACCACCACCAAAAAGAACCCCAGTTTGGCTCATCCTCGCGACGTCTGCGCTGAGTCAATGCCCTACCTGTCCTCCGCCCGGCAGAGCTTCCTCAGAGTGGTTAGCGAGGACTTGGGCCCAGGAAATAGTCTGCATTTGAGGTTTGATGGTGGCAACAGCAAGGTTAGTCGGGAGGGGAAGGGGGGGGGGGGGGGGGGACAATATTCAGCAATCAGTGAGACCAACACCCCCCCCCCCCCCCCCCCCGTGTGCGATCACGCAAAGCGTACAGGGGCGAGTGCGGAGGGGGTGCGCATACATGGCTTCGTTGGCGAACTCGCCCACCATCTTGCTCTTGGCGCGGGCCTGAGCGGCGTCCACTCCACGTGGGGCCTTTAGCTCAAACTGGCCGAAGCCTTGCAGGAGGAAGGAGGAGAACTCAAAGGTGACGTTGCCCTTGTGGCTGGTGAGCAGCTGCCCCACCAGCGGGAACTCCACTTTCAGCTGGTGGCCCGCCACCATGTGCACGCCCAGGTTGACCAGCAGGTCGCGCACCACGCGCTGGCAGACGGAGCGGTGCAGGCGGCAGCGGCGCGCAATGGTATGGAAGTTGGGCTGGATGAGCCGCCCGCGCTCTGGAAGTTGGCCCAGTGCGTCACCCGGTGTCAAATTGCCAGCACCTCCAACCAGCACACACCAGAGAATGTAAGCATGTAGGTTGGGGCGGGGAGGGCTCACGCGCTGGGGTGAAGCGTGACAGGTCCTCCTTGACGCCTGCAAAGCGGTTCTCCAGAAGGCGGAAAGTGGGGCGTATGACGCGGTCATCCTGAAGAACGCCATTGTCGTAGACACGCCCAACGTAGAAGTAACCCAGCGTGGGCACCACCACGCCCTGCAAGCAAAGCCGGCAAACCGGTGTTTCAGACATCAATAGCTACTCAACGTTCCCTGCTGGGAAATAGCCTTCTTAGGTTTGTCTCCTTATCTCCCCAAAACAACAGTGTCTATTCCTATGGCAGTGTCTAATGCCGCGCAAATAACATTTCGCAAGACTTGTAAGAGAAGTATATGAAGCTCTTGGAAGCGCCGACGTGAGCCTTGCCGTGACAGGCGGTTCTTGCAGAAAGTGGAGCAGGCACAAGGCGGGCGCGCCCGGTACTCCAGGCTGCCAGAGACTTAAACCTGCGGGGGCGGTGTCATCCGTCGGTCTGGGCGCCGCCGCACCTTGCCAAGCTTTACGGACTCGCATATGAAAGTGCACAGCGCCTCCCAGACGCCCTTCACGGCGCACGCGCTGAGTTTCTGCCGCTTCGCGAAGGACCCGCTTGACACCTCCTCCACTATAGTGGACAAATCGCAGCTCTTGGGCAGACGCGGGTTGAACCGGTTCTGCGGCTTGTCGGGATTTGCGCTAGCGTCCATCGTGCCGCCGCTCCGACGTGCCTTGTAGTCGAGCGATGCAGCCGCCGCGGAGCGCGAACTTTCGCGGGCCGGCGGGTTGTTACCGTCACGTAGTGCCGATGGGGCGGCCAGCGGCTGTATGTATCACGGTGGACTATGCTCCGACCTGCCGGTCGAGGTCAGGCAACAGACTGGGGTTGTTAGCAAGGTGCTAGCGGCGGTGTTTTAGGGGCTTGGGACGCACGCTTCCCTGGCGCAGCTCTTGGCCAGGCCCTTGCCCTTCCGATGCAGACGCCCCCCCCCCCCCCCCCCCCCTCTCCAACCGTCACCCAATATGGGGATAATATGAGCAACCGCCAGCCGACGCATCATATCAGATGATGCTGGTTACCGGCAACTACAGTCCCCGTGCGCGGGGGCTGGAGGACACCTGACCAACGTGTCACGTTACCATTCTATCTACACAACTGCGGTAGTCTCCGGTGGAAGTAGTGTCTGTCGTGGGGCTCCAGCGGCTGGTCCCAAGAGCAGAAGCGTGCGACAATAGCAGATACCGCGGTGCCTCGGCCGGAGCTGATGCTGAGGGCGCAACGCAGCATTCGTCATATTATCGGGCGCGGCGCAGCGGCAGCACCAACAGCAGCATTTACGGAAGCATCCCCCTAGCCTTTTTTTTCCGCCCCCGGGACAGGACTGGCCCTTGCAGCGTAGCGTCTCTACGACGGCGGTTTAGGCAGGAATCGTCCAGCATAAATAACGGAAAGCCCTGGGTACCCCTAGGCGACGCTCTGTTGTAATCCTTAGTCATCAAGCAAATTGCCGGAGCATTCTGCAGGACTAATTAGATACCAGTGATGTAATTTCCAACACTGTTGGATCACCGTCTAAAACACTGCCATGAAAATACCCGCCGGCACTGACGACCACGAAAGGTCCGCCCTACCCGTTTGGGCGTCGGCCCATTCGAGTAATGCGAATTGGGGCAAGCCCCAACCCGCGGAGCAAAGCATTTCGGGAGTGCGATACATGTGCCACAAAAAAAGCAATGTGAGGGAGGGCCCGACGCCATAACTGGAAAAATTTACCATTCCCAGTAAAATCCAGGGCGCCGTGAGGGGGGGGGGGGGGGGGGGGGGACCCCACCCAAAATTAAGGCAGTTAAGTCCTCAGATGTTGACGCAATAACCTGACTCCTAAAAAAATCCTTGAACTCCGGATCTATTAACAACCCAAAATTATGACGGTGATACCCCCACTGCGGGCACTTCACCGACATATACAGGGAAAGAAGACAAGACAGGGGAAGTGATCGGAGGTGTCCCAAGAGTAGGTCATGCCCATGCCGAGGGCGAGAGAGGGGGGGGGGGGGGGGGAGGGGGGGGGCTATGGTGGGAGGCCATGCGATGAAGTGGTCGAGACCGCGGCAGCTGCCCCTCCGACAAGTACCGCGTTCGCGCGCCGATGCATCCCGCGGCCACATGGGCTTACCACCGGGAAGGCACCGCCAACGCCCGAGTAGAACCGGCAACTCCGTTTCATCCATTTTCCAATCCCCCCCCCACCACGATCATATCCCTCGGATAACTCGTCCGAAGCCGCGCCAACTCTTCGCGCAGGCGGTCCCGATACGGTTCCCCCTGTGAGCCGTTGGGCAAATAGGCCGAGATAAATATAGTGGCCGCGGAGTCACTGCAACCTCCCCCCGCCCGGACACATGTCCAACATGGGTGGGGCGCGCCGACTGCCCGCGCCCGGTACGGCGACCGGACTAACAGCACACAACACCCACGTTCCGATGCAACGCGGTCACCGACGAATAGTAGTCAGAGTACCCATCAAAACGCACTCGCATATCGGTCGCCCTAACCGTGGTCTCCTTGAGCAGGACATATACGGATCGCTCGATCAGCAGCGCGCCAACATCCTCAACCTTAGAAGACAACCCATTCACATTAAGCGTCACGACGCACAGGTGGGCGGGCATGGGAGGGAAGGGACAGGGCAAGGGGTGGGGAGGAGAGGGAGGGCGGGAGGCGTGGCGATCCCAGTACGAGCGGTGTTCCCGTAAGTACCACCCCCACGGGCCTGCAAAACGTTGTAAACGCTAGCGCACATGCGCACCCTGCCCTTGGGTATATTACACATCAAAGCGCACTAGCCCATCCCGCTGCAACACACGATCGATCTTCGGAATGGCCGAGGGCCGGCCATTAAACGCCCGATCGACGCGGCTCCAAAAGGCATGTGGTGGCGATGGCATCCCCCCAACAACACACACGACGCACGGACGCCCCAGCGCCCCCGGCCAGGCGCCCAGCCGTCCAAGGGCGAACCCCGTCACTATGACGGCTGCACCCGGTGGCGCGCGATTGCCCATATCGGTACCAGAGCTACGGTTATGTTGTACCAGGCGGGAAAACTCGGTAATGCGGTAGGTATAGTCATGGCAAACATTCTCTAGCGCGAGGTATAAGGGGTAAGGCGCGAGGTATAAGGGGATCCCCGAGTTGCCGGCCGGACAGGGCCGACAGCACAGGGGCGGATACCGCTCGGTTAAGGACTAGCTTTTACGCGATGGGGCGCTCAGGCATGCCGGTTTGACCGCGGGCGGGCGGGCGGGCGCGGGGGCAATCTTGCCTGCGGAGCGGAGCCGGTTGCAACAAGAAAATAAAGCTGTCCCGACCTTGTGGCGTCCTATCCTGGCCTTTTCTGTCCCGGCCTGTCATGGTCGACCTGACCTGCCGGCGGGGCGGGGCGGGGCGGGGGCGGGGGGGGCGGGGGGGAGGGGGGGGGCTCGACGCAGGCAATTAATTAATCGGTTAGTCCCGTAACCACGCGACCGGTCTTGGGATCCTCGCCGACACACGCAACCGCGACGACCGGTAAAACCCGCGAAGCTGCGCGGCTAGCCTCTATTACACCATTGCTGCCTTAGTACAATAATACGGCGGGCTAATGCGTCAACCGGGTAAACACAGAACTCGCCTGGCCGATATTGCCGAAAACAGTGACCAGGAATCGATACCGGGACCTCTCGCATACGAGACGACCGCTCAGCAACCGAGCGGGCAAGGAATGTACTACATTATCTCAATAAATAGAAAGTCATACCTGTATCATACGGACAGGGCGTCATCACATACTCCTGCTGTCATCAGATAGCGACGACTAATACCTACCCGAGCGCGCGAGTATTTTTTAACTACCTCACTACTTGTAAGAAATGCCTTTTGAAATACTGCTTGCGCCCGCCGCGAATTTGTCGTGCGGGTATTTCGGCGAATATCCCATACCGTTTCCCGGATAACTTTTTACTGCTAAGAAGAGGCCTAATGCACCTCAGCCCTCGCTCCCAATGCTCCCTTCGCGGGGCGCGTATATCCTAGCGTCCCACTCGCACAGCTAGGGCTTACACGCCCAGCCAGCCGCGCGGTGCAACGATATGGCGGTGCAAATATCGAGGTACAATATCGCAGTATGGGTGTTCAATTTCAAATTCGAAACCCTGACGCAAGAAAGAGCACCCACTGCCCACAAAGGTTTACTGCGGCACCATCCGCTCAGGGAACTGGCGGCCATACCTCCTTTTGCTCGACATAAGCTGTCTTCCCGACATGTTTGTCGAGGCGGCGACAACGGGTGGGGGGGGGGGGGGGGGGGGGTACTTCGGCGGCAAGGGTGGCCGACCTTTCTTCCGTAGTAGCGGCACCGGGTGGCGTCAGCGGCGGGGGATCCTCTACGGTGGAGGATAGTGCGCCGCGTATTTAGGGGGAGGGCACCCTCTCCGCTCCCAAGCGTGGTCATGGATGCCCGCGGACTAGCATTGGCCCATAGTCTCAGGCTGGGCACACCAAGCGCTCTCGCTATGCCCGCCGGCGAAACGCAGAAATTGGAGCCCACCTCCGCGAAGGTTGGCGCCGTAGTGCAGGTCTGCCGTCCGTGGCAATAACTTACGATCCCGTTCTCGGGACCGTGGAATCTTTCCTGGCAGCTGGCGTGCACGGGGTATTGGGGGGAGGTAGACCCGGCAGTCACATGGACCCCAACCTTGTGGCACTAAAACAAGCATGTGGCGGAAGTGCAAGCAATGGCCTTCAAGTGAGCGGACATCGGCTACGAACCGCTCCTTATCGAGGACTTGCCCGGTGGGAGGGTTGTTGTCCAAAAAGCAGTAATCACGGCGCATGTTTTGCCGGGGATGGCTATAACACATTCCAATCGCGAAGAATCTTTTTGGAGCTGGGAAACGGTGAACGAGTTCCATTCCACGAGGTGCGAGCCGCCCATGACCTATGACATAAATTCACGATGATTACGAGTGTTAACGATGATACGGGTAGCGCCGTAGTTATTACGTTCGATGGGCAAGTACCATCCATGCAAAACCGGCGAATGTGTAGCGGGTTCTCGTTGACGAGCTCAATCGTGTCGGTATTGGCCGGGGCCGGAATGTCCATGCTAGGTATATTGACGAACATTTCATATTTGTCACGATTTTAATGATGCATTGATACGCCATTGTGCATATTAATACCGGAAATACATGTATTAAGCAGCACTTACTGACTGTCCAGCCAACACTCATCCGGTTGCATGTACTTCGAAAGTGGCGTTGTGACCGGGGTGTCGTTCGCTTCGTGGCCGCCCCACGTCCCGTTGGAGTTTCTGCAAGAGGAAACATCGAATGAGGCCTTCAAGGCGGTGTATGAATGGAGTCTGCCGCACATGATGGCGGTGGACTCCCATGCCCTTTTGCTAGAGCTGCCCCTGAGTGGGGTGTTGCGACGGTGTAAGGCGAATGCCGACAAGGGGCCGACCTTCTTCAAGAGCATGGTCCTTCGTATCATGGAAGGCTTAACCAATATAGGGGTGAGTATTTCCGTGTCAACGATAATGCGTGTCAACTGATATATGTTCCATGGCTATGACAAGGGTGGCGGAAACGCAAGCTACGGGAGGTCTCATGTGTGGCGGAAACAGTTCCGCCGCACGTGTGGCCGCCGGCCTCATGCCGCATTCGGCCCCCCGCCCTCCCGAAGCAGCCGCCCACGAGTTGGCCCCGTTGGTTTCGCGGTCGTGGGCTGACGGCCACCGTTTGCTTCGCCTCATGCTCGTCGGAAAGTGTATGTATGTATGATCCCCGCCATGTGTACCCCACACCCTCGACTGATGAAGGGCATGCGAGCAGTTGCTCGTTATTATAGTATAATCGCGTGTTGGATTATTGACGACACTACGAATGACACTACCCTATTTGTCACGATGTGGAGGTGACACGACTTACCGTCATGCGGCTGATAGGCATATCGTCTGTTTATTGGGGTTACAAAGCAAGTCATAAACGATAATGGGTGACAAAGAACAACGTCATTTGTAACGATTTATCGCTGACAAGATATATCGTTTCTAACACTGTGCGATCGGGGAATACCGGACGTCCGGGTTGACGATAACACAGCGGCCATACACTCCTATAACGATATAATGTCCGGCGAACGTAATGTCCGGCCTTCGCGACGTGTATTGATTTCACGTAGACCCCCATATAGCGTGACTTTTGTCCGGGTTGGTGACATACTCGTATGAACGATCGCGAGTGATAAAAAACTACCTCAATTGTAACGATTTATCGTTGACACGATGTATCGTTACTAGCACTACTGTGCGCTTGGGGGATATACTGTCCGTCCGGGTTGATGATAACACGGCGGCCGCATACTCGAATGATCGTGGGTGATAAAATACTGCCGCACATGTAGCAAGTTAACGTTGACATGATATATCGTTGCTTACAATGGTGTTCCCTACTTCACACGACGTGACCTTGACACGATTAAATCGTGCCACTAAGCGGGTCGGTGCCGTTGTCAGCGGGTTTATCTGACAATGACCGATTGCGGGTCAAATCAAACCTACATAAATATGTAACTACTGCACGTTGACACGATACTTCGCGTGACACTATATGTTAGTAACCAAGTGGGGGGGGGGGGGGGGGGGGGCGGTGACAAATATACTCTACTTATCACGACTACACGTTGACACGGTACCTATCGTGATGTGTTGCCGACGAGACATGCGGAAGGTGCCATCCACAGTTGAATACAAGGCCGAATGTGGCATCATTTTATTTCACATGGGAGGAAGACCTACTTGTCAGCCCTCGTGGGAGGGGGGGGGGGGGGGGGGAGCTAATTCCCGTCGAGCTCGTCCGACACATGCTTGCCTATGCCCGCGTCTCCTCGGCGCGCGTTGTGAACGCTCCGGTAGTGTAGGGCGTGCCGTGCGTGGGCTAGCCCACATTAGTATGGCCGCTATGCGGCTAACAAGCCGCACGTGAAACCGCAGCGCTACAAGCACTAATCCGGACGAGGTGCGGCATATGGCCGCGTGTTTGGCTCGTTCGAGAGATGCTACCCGCTACGCGCGTCCAGCGGCGCGCATTGGTATACGGCTCAAGAATCGTGCGCGCGCCGTGCTTATTTGGGCACATATATACATGATATGTCACGCGCCGCGTCGCGGTTTGCTATTCTAAACGGCGCCGGGCGGTTAGCATGAATAGTCGCGGCGTGTTGCCTTGCATGTGTCTCCCCCAACACGTGCTTTCCTCAACTCGCGTCTCCTCGGCGCGCATTTCATACATATACAATGCGGTGTAGCCATATAAGTATATTTGCCGTGCATGGGCACATAAAGGCACGGGCGCAATACGGTTTATTGGCCACCCCGCGGAACGGCTCCGAGCGGCCATCCGGAGTGCGGCGGCGTGACGCAACGTGTTTGACTCACCTGAGATATGCTAGGCCGCATGTGCACCCCCATTGCGCGCTATGTGAGGCCCGCAGTAAGCCGCGTGCCGCGGTTTATCAGACTGGTTTCGGAGCTATTCGCACAATGACCCTAGTAGTGCGCCGCCCCGCGGAACGCGTACAAGGTTTCATCCGGACGAGGTGCCGCATGTTGCAGCGTGTTTTTGGCTCGTTCCATATATGCTACCCGATATGCGCCCCTCAGCGGCGTGCATTGGTACGGCTCCGGCATCTCGCGCGTGGTGCTTGTGGCATATATATAGTCGTGGGGCGCGTTACCGTTCACAGATCCGCACATTGCAACCGCCCAAGCGGTCATCGAGAATTGGCCGCGGTGCGTCGCTTAGCATTTCCTCTCGTCCGACACATGCTTGCCTATGCCCGCGTCTCCTCGGCGCGCGTTGTGAACGCTCCCGCCGGTAAAGGTGTAGCGCGTGCCGTGCGTGGGCCAGCCCACATTGGTATGGCCGCTATACGGTTTACGGCGTCGCGCCGTGAAACCGCAGCGCTACGAGCACTAATCCGGACGAGGTGCGGCATATGGCCGCGTGTTTGGCTCGTTCGAAAGATGCTACCCGCTACGCGCGTCCAGCGGCGCGCATTGGTATACGGCTCACAAATCGTGCGCGCGCCGTGCTTATTTGGGCACATATATACGTCATCATTCACGCGCCGCGTCGCGGTTTGCTACTCTAAACGGCGCCGGGCGGTTAGCATGAATAGTCGCGGCGTGTTGCCTTGCATGTGTCTCCCCCAACACGTGCTTTCCTCAACTCGCGTCTCCTCGGCGCGCATTTCATACATACGATGCGGTGTAGCCATATAAGTATATTTGCCGTGCATGGGCACATAAAGGCACGGGCGCAATACGGTTTATTGGCCACCCCGCGGAACGGCTCCGAGCGGCCATCCGGAGTGCGGCGGCGTGACGCAACGTGTTTGACACACCTGAGATTTGCTAGGCCGCATGTGCACCCCCATTGCGCGCTATGTGAGGCCCGCAGTAAGCCGCGTGCCGCGGTTTATCAGACTGGTTTCGGAGCTATTCGCACAATGACCCTAGTAGTGCGCCGCCCCGCGGAACGCGTACAAGGTTTCATCCGGACGAGGTGCCGCATGTTGCAGCGTGTTTTTGGCTCGTTCCATATATGCTACCCGATATGCCCCCCTCAGCGGCGTGCATTGGTACGGCTCCGGCATCTCGCGCGTGGTGCTTGTGGCATATATATAGTCGTGGGGCGCGTTACCGTTCACAGATCCGCACATTGCAACCGCCCAAGCGGTCATCGAGAATTGGCCGCGGTACGTCGCTTAGCATTTCTCTCGTCCGACACATGCTTGCCTATGCCCGCGTCTCCTCGGCGCGCGTTGTGAACGCTCCCGCCGGTAAAGGTGTAGCGCGTGCCGTGCGTGGGCCAGCCCACATTGGTATGGCCGCTATACGGTTTACGGCGTCGCGCCGTGAAACCGCAGCGCTACGAGCACTAATCCGGACGAGGTGCGGCATATGGCCGCGTGTTTGGCTCGTTCGAAAGATGCTACCCGCTACGCGCGTCCAGCGGCGCGCATTGGTATACGGCGCACGAATCGTGCGCGCGCCGTGCTTATTGGGGCACATATATACGTCATCATTCACGCGCCGCGTCGCGGTTTGCTACTCTAAACGGCGCCGGGCGGTTAGCATGAATAGTCGCGGCGTGTTGCCTTGCATGTGTCTCCCCCAACACGTGCTTTCCTCAACTCGCGTCTTCTCGGCGCGCATTTCATACACACGATGCGGTGTAGCCATATAAGTATGTTTGCCGTGCATGGGCACATAAAGGCACGGGCGCAATACGGTTTATTGGCCACCCCGCGGAACGGCTCCGAGCGGCCATCCGGAGTGCGGCGGCGTGACGCAACGTGTTTGACTCACCTGAGATATGCTAGGCCGCATGTGCACCCCCATTGCGCGCTATGTGAGGCCCGCAGTAAGCCGCGTGCCGCGGTTTATCAGACTGGTTTCGGAGCTATTCGCACAATGACCCTAGTAGTGCGCCGCCCCGCGGAACGCGTACAAGGTTTCATCCGGACGAGGTGCCGCATATTGCAGCGTGTTTTTGGCTCGTTCCATATATGCTCCCGATATGTACCCGATATGCGCCCCTCAGCGGCGTGCATTGATACGTCTCCGGCATCTCGCGCGTGGTGCTTGTGGCATATATATAGTCGTGGGGCGCGTTACCGCTCACAGATCCGCACATTGCAACCGCCCAAGCGGTCATCGAGAATTGGCCGCGGTACGTCGCTTAGTATTTCTCTCGTCCGACACATGCTTGCCTATGCCCGCGTCTCCTCGGCGCGCGTTGTGAACGCTCCGGTAAAGGTGTAGCGCGTGCCGTGCGTGGGCCAGCCCACATTGGTATGGCCGCTATACGGTTTACGGCGTCGCGCCGTGCAACCGTAGTGCTACGAGCACTAATCCGGACGAGGTGCGGCATATGGCCGCGTGTTTGGCTCGTTCGAAAGATGCTACCCGCTACGCGCGTCCAGCGGCGCGCATTGGTATACGGCCCACGAATCGTGCGCGCGCCATGCTTATTGGGGCACATATATACATGATCATTCACGCGCCTCGTCGCGGTTTGCTACTCTAAACGGCGCCGGGCGGTTAGCATGAATAGTCGCGGCGTGTTGCCTTGCATGTGTCTCCCCCAACACGTGCTTTCCTCAACTCGCGTCTCCTCGGCCCGCATTTCATACATACGATGCGGTGTAGCCCGTGCCGTGCATGGGCACATAAAGGCACGGGCGTGATACGGTTTGTCGGCCACCGGCCGCGGAACGGCTCCGAGCGGCCATCCGGAGTGCGGCGGCGTGACGCAACGTGTTACTTTGCCTCACCTGAGATATTCATGCTAGGCCGCATGTTCACCCCCATTGCGCGCTATGTGAGGCCCGCAGTAAGCCGCGTGCTGCGGTTTATCAGACTGGTTTCGGAGCTATTCGCGTAATGACCATAGTGCGCCGCCCCGCGGAACGCGTACAAGGTTTCATCCGGACGAGGTGCCGCATGTTGCAGCTCGTTCCATATATGCTACCCGATATGCGCCCCTCAGCGCGCGCATTAGTACGGCTCCGGCATCTCGCGCGTTGTGCTTACTATATATATGTAGTCGGTTTCGTTTCTGAGCAGATGAGCAAAAATCGGGCCAACCGCTACATCACCCGCCTTTCAGGGGGATTGAATGTGAGGAGATATTCTCACTATATATTATACGATAAACTGCGAGGGTACTCTCGTAGCGTGTCATCCACGAATCCTCCGCGCTTTTGATAGACAAGCGCGGCTATCAAAAGCTACCTAGTATTTCTTTTTATGGTCATATTGGTAATATAGAGGTTTGATTACACCGGGCTATTCTGTCACCGGTACTGGTAATGTTAAGATTCTACAGTAGTTTGAATGCTAGCGACCAGTACCTGTACTCGCAGTACGCGTACCGCTTGGACTTCCCGATGTCCTGCGGCGCTAGCGACAGCATGCGACAGCCCTGATACATGACGCACCCGCACCACGAGGGGAGTCCACCTTCTGCCTTTGCGCCAGCTGACCAGCTAGCGCAACCCACCCACGCCGCTATGCTACCTGTACCCTTTTCATTGCGGACAGCACGCCCGTGGGCCTACTCACACCCAAAAATGTAAGATATTTTCATCTTTGGCAAACGCGGCCCCGCAATGGTTAAACAGCAGTTGTTTAACGTATGCGCACTACAAAGAACCATCAAAAGGAAATATTTAATGTTGACATCAGCAAAAGCTACCTCGTTGCACTCTATTCGCCCGCGTACGCCGGCGCGTAGTACTGATATTTTGGGGATAATGTAAAACACGGCAGGTGTGATGGTGGCGGCGACAACGGGAGACCTTACGGCGGCACTACTGCTGGTTCCCTTCGCCAGCTTACGCGGGCCATGGCAAGTATCACTGCGTCCTACGACTCGCAGCGAGGCGGCCACAAATCCTATTCCCGCGTGGCCCGGGGTCCGACACCGGTCTCTTGAGTAGCAGAAGCGCTCCCGTACAACACACGTACGCGTACTGTACGCCTTACATGCCTGCGCTCGCAGGGTTTGCTACTTCGGGGTCATCGTCCACCGCAAGAGAAGGCAGGTATGTCCGTGCTCTGTGTTGCCAGCCGCGCAAGTGCAAGTGGCACTCTCGCGTAGACCTTCTTGGACTCTCCAGCGCGGTCTACCGATATTGCTATGTTCAGGCGCCGACTACTGGCGCAAGTGCACCTAGTCCCCCGTACTCGTACCTCCCCGACAGTGCGAGTCGCGCCTGCCACGGTGCGAATATGCAGCAGTGCGTGCCGGCAACCACGTGCGACACGGCCCGCCCACTGCCGAAGTCGCGCCACTGTACAGGCACTCTCGTGTCTAGGATGAGCACTGCGGTACTCTGGCTGTTACGGCGAGCACCAGGTATATTTTAACAAGGGTCCGGCAAATGCGCAAGTCTCTTCCTAACAAGGTCGCGCAAGTAACATGCTCCTGGCATCTGGTGATACTAAAATGTCCTGTTGTTGCCTGGGTGTAGCATGTCTGCCCAAGCGCTGCTACCTGACTTGCCAGTCAATGTCAACCGGTACTGGGCGCCTCTTCCTGGCCTAGAGCCGTCTTTGGTCAGTCCGCGAGGGTCCATTCCAAACTCTGGGTGCGAAATCCAGTCCCCGCCATGCCGGCGGCCCACTGAACCACAAGGGCTTCCTCAGCTTGACAACCTCAGCAGCAAGACAGGAGACAGTAATGGCTATTTTCTCGCAAAGCTAAAGAAACTCATTGAGGCGAAGGACAGCTATGAAGTGTGCGTGCTGGCCACTAATACTCCCCCCCCCCCCCCCCCCCCCAGTATCCATGGTTGGCTTATGTTGCACATGCGTGTGGATGTCCTTTGCACCATAGGCTTCGGAGGAGCGGTGATGCGTTGGCAGCTGGAGCGCATGGGCGTCGACAACTTGATCCACTACTGTCACGCAGTGATCCGTCAGTGACACTCGCCTCTTGGCATGGAGATGCCCGAGGGGCCATGGCTACCATGGATACCTGGCCGAACCCGCCACGATCAGGGTCGCCAGCTGCCGCAGGCCCAGACTGTGCAGTAGTGGGAATATGCGCAGGCACATTAGACAAAGAGGTCGAGCGCATGGACAGACTCGCTCAGGACATCCTGACGGTGCCAGCGAAAATGCGCTCGCCCATCAGCGCTGGCTACTGCCAAAAGCAGAGGTCACTTCCGCCTCCACGGCCAGAGATACTTTCACAGCAGAGACAGCAGCTCCTGCAGGCGTGCGGTGGTAAAGTTTTTGCCGCTCAAGCCCCTGTGAAAGTGGCGTCGGCGTATCTTCGGAAGAAGCCAGTAAAGTCACTGGAGGGGATGGCTGCCAAAGTGAGCCGGGAGCCCCGTGCATCAGCCAGGGAACGGACAAGCGTAGCGCTGCGCCGGCGGCAATGCAACAACAACTACCAGACGGCATCCGCAGACAGTGGAGCACTGCAAGGCGATTTGCCTGACGTTGGTCCGGATGGGTTGCTTGCATTGGGCGGCTGGGAGGCGGCTACACCACGAGGCCACAACACACTTCGTCCGTTGGTGCAGCTTGGTGGCGACGAGGTTCCGCAAGCAGGCAAACGATGCCGGCTAGAGACTGAGATATGGAATTTTGACCCCGCTCCGCGCACTCCGCGGCCCCCGGGAGGCGACACGGAGGCACATGGGAACTGGAAGCCCCCACGGGACCAGCACGGTCACCCGCTCCGTAGCAGGAATGGCCAGACGCCACAGGGCGGCCTGTGGGGCCATGGCAGCAGCGAGAGCGGGAGCGAGAGCAAGAGCGGCAGCGACAGTAGCAGTAGCGACAGCGACTCGGACGACTCCGAGACCTGCGGCAGCGCGCCGGGACAGTACCAGTATGGGTATCGCAATCCCGAATGGCTGCGATAGTCCGCGGTAGCCCATTTGCGAGGAGATACCTTTTGATATCCCCGCTCTGTCAAAAGCGCTGAGGATCTGTGGATGACACACTGCGAGCGTGTATCGTATATATATTGTGAGAATATCTCCTCACACCATTTGGTACCAGAACGCGTGTGCTGGGGCGCCGGCGCACTACTTTGTACAGTAAGAATCCGCATCATTTTTTAATTTCCCGGAATTGGAGTGCTAGAAGAACATCAAGTTCATATCAAGTCTATGCTTCATGTGTCTCCAATTGAGCCCAACAGTGCAATGCGCATTTCATGTTCTCTATGTAGAAATTGTTATTCATCTTGGATGTAAGTGCGCCGGCGCCCTCAGCAGGTGGTCTCGAAAATACCAACGCAGTGGCATAATGAGTAAGTGCCAGCACGTGGTATCGCCAGCGCGGGTACATATCTTTAAAACACACCTCAAACCGCGCAGGGTGCCACATGTTCATCCGTAAGAAACGCGCTGCAAGCAAGTGCAAGCAAGTGACGCAGACTGTGTGATTGCTGTCACAAAGACGTGTTTGCAAAGACGTACTTTGCAGCCCGTTTTAATCGCGCGGATAGACGTCTCGTGTTGCTGAGATGAGAATCAGACTAGCATGCCAGGTGAAACCCTCAAAACCTAATATTTTTCGAAACCCTCATGTGAAGTGCTTTTCTGGCAGGTGCGAGTGCCTCACTCAGGGAATGCCCATGCCTGGGTAGGCACCTGCGTACCAGCTGCGTTACGGCAGTAAGATTACACCGGTTGTCTGCCAGCAGCCGCCCCAGCGTCAGAGGCCAGCTTGAGGAGCTCCAAGCCAAGATCCTGGGTGCTGCCCTCGTTAGGGCCATCCTCGCCGTCACTCCAGCCGTGCACCGACGACTCTTCCATGAGCTGCATAACGTTGCTGGTCCACTGCGAGCGTGTGGACGGCGGCCGCGCGCCCGCCTTGCTGCTGCTTTTATTGTTCTCCGTACAGACTTTGCTTTGCTGCGGCCTGGTGCCGCCTTGGGTTGTGCTGCCCGACACTAACGCCTGGATGTCTGGGAGCAGAGGCTCTGAGCCGTCCTCTGCAACGCTAGCGAGAACACCCGTCTCAGAAGCCTCTGCCGCCAGTTGCGCGCCAGGCGCCGGGACCCCGCTGGCAGGGGTGTCTTTAGCAAGTGCTGTGCTCTGGGGGGGAGAACGCCAGTTGTCAAAGCTCTGGTCATACGCGTACATGCCGTGCAGTTGGTACCGTGGTGAGGCTGCAGCTGGGTCCGACGGAATGGGAGCAGCAACCCAGATTCCTGCGTTTGCATCAAAGACGGCCTCGTCCCAGTGCCCCCCCGCGGTTGGCCCTGCACGCACTTTAGTCGTGGACTTGCGGTGTGAGTACGTGCCCCTGAAGCCAGTGGCAACTTTGGAGTTCCCCGCCAGAGGGGTCAGTTCCACCAGGCTCGGCTCGGATAAAATCGCCTCTGTCTTCTCCGCCAGCAAAGACAGCAGCTCCACTGGCATTGCAGCTGGCGGGGTCCGCGGCGGCGATGGTTGCGGCGGCAGCACCTCCGAAGGCGTGGTCTCTGCCCCGTTGTTGGATGCATGCCGCAGCTCAGCGTCGTGTGGCGTACCCTTCGCGGGTGCGACCGTTATACGGCGGCCCTGCCTGAAGCCTGCCGGGGGCGCCCAAAGGTACTGCTCTGAGGCAGTCAGCGAGGGGTCAACCATCAGTAACAGCCCAGCATACTTATTGCTGCGGGCCTTGCCGCCGCTACTGCTCCGCATACTCTGTGACCTCGCAAAGACATCCCGCTTCGCCTGCGGTGCCGCTGCCGGATTGCCCGTGGGCCTGAAAGCCGGCGCGCCTGCTTTATTGCCTCGAAGGTGGGGCCTCTCCCCACGGATGGCTGGCCGATGGGGTGCTCTCCCGTGCGGGTCTGTCGTGGGCTGAAGGCGGAGGCCGTCAAGGTCGGGAGAGCGCAGCGCTGCGAGGGGTTCTTCCAGTGCCGGGAGCTGGTCCTCGTGCCGCCGCCGTCGCCGCCTGGGGCTGGGGCCTTTGGCGCTTTGGGTCGCCTGGCCGCTGGGTGACCTGCAGTGTGGGCTGCTGCCGCAAGATGTCGGACTCCTCACTGGCATTAGGCTGAGCCCGGCCGTACTGGGCGAGTGCGACGGGCCAGCCCTGCCGTGGTGCCGATCAGGCATGCCACCAGCCCCTGCAGCGCAAAGGCACGGGTGCCTGGGATCAGTTGGAGCTGCCTCTGTGGCAAATAATCACAAGCAGCGCGACTCAGCTACGAGGCCTGCGCGACGGGGCAGTACCCTGTGTCGGCTGTCGTACTAAACAGTCCCTGCGAGGCAAACCGCAAGAGCAAGAGCTACGTCGCCGGATGATGCTAGTGTGCTGGCCGCGTCTCCCAGGGCTTCTGCTGCAAGTGCGGGGGTGAATAGACCGATGGGCGCCCCTATGTGTGTCATGCGTTTCAGCCACAGGCTACCGGCGCGACCTCACCTCTGATGTCGCGGCATGCGGCAGGGCTCGCCGCGCGGCGATGGCCAATGGCGCGGCGATGACGGACGGCGGCTGCGAACAGTGGACTCGCACAGCGATGAACAGCGCCGAGTGTCTGCAATTACAGCGCGCCCTGCCCTGTGGGCACTGCAAGGTTTGACACGGGTGCTGCGGCCGTGCGGGCAAGCACTTGTGGCAAGGCTCGTGGCGTTGTGACCCTCGCGACCAGCTAACGTCAGATGCGCCCGTAGGCAGCAGAAGTAGCGACTGGATGTTGGGATTCTGTCAGCATCCTCCGGGAAACCCTGCTGATTATGACGATGTACTAGCGACCTATAGTCGCCACAGGTGTGAGGAATTCGCTTCGTCGGTACGACACCAGTACAGTACCAGTACCCGCGGTACTCGTACCAGTACTTCCCTTTTTGTAATTCACACCAGTACCCGCCGTACGGTAGGTGTCTTTAGGTGTAAGGATACTGCGCAAAACGCACCAGGCACTGGGCGGTACCCACATGGGGATTTGTGTGGTACATATCCTTACACTCCACCCCCCCCATAGGATGGAAGACCTCCTCCAGCAACGTTTCGGCTTAGATTCGGTGGCGATCCGCGTTGGCCGGGTCGTCCAACATTGCGGGATATCATATCATATTATATGTTTCTCCGCGGGATCGAACCCGGATCCGCGTGCGTAGAAGCACCGGCAGAAGGCGATATCGGAAATCACCAAAATAAAAGGCAATCAGAAAGGTCCTCTACATCGACTGCGGGGTGGAAGCAGTAACATGAGAAGACGCAGAGTGGGCACGAGCACACGCATCAGACTTGGCCATCTGCACACCGGCAGAGAGAATGCCGCCCAAGGTACCATGCACGCAAGCCGAGACCCGCTGCAACAGCCCCCGCCGTGTGCGCGACAGGTGACGGCGGAACTCAGCAGGTTGGCCGGCGACAAAGTTTCGAAGTGCCTGAACGGATTGACCACGAAGAAAGCAAGAGGTCGGGGCGGAAGGACCGCCAGGGAAGTTGCGCACAGCCAACAGCACCGCGAAGATGTAGACCACAGTCAAAGCGGACTTCCCGAGTCGGCCGCGGTCCTCAACCACAAAAGGGTAGTACCGGTGAACACCCTGCACTGGGGCGGAAGACGCCCGGTCCGCTGCCAACTTAGCATGTTCCGCCTCGGTCGCCGCGATTCCCGGGATGCACCAGCGGGGGTCGTTGCTCCAAGTTGGGGTCGTGGAGGACACGCACGCGAAGTCGATCATGTAATCGCACGCTGCCCCTCCCCACCCCGCCAGCGTCAGGTCCGACGGCCGCGAGCGGTCCGCTGGGCGCAGCCCACTCGTCTCAAGGGTCAAGTCGCCGGCTCCCGAGCGGTCCCGGTCAAGCACCGCCCCCGCATCAATTGCCACAGATGCCCACAGATTCTTCAAAGCGGTATGCATGCGGTGCTTGTAGTTCGCTACGGGGCATATGGGTAGATGATCCACGATGAAATCCGTAGCCCTCCATCCGGTTCGAGCCATCCGTAGAGCGCAGCCATAAGGGATCAATACCACACGTTGGGCCAGGGCAAGTGACAAGCGCGGAACCTCCGCGCGGGCAAAGGCCCAGTACCCGCGCAGCGGCGGCCGCATAAGCAGCATGGGGAATCTTGCGGGCGGACTCGTGATCCGACTGGAAAAGCGATAGGGAGCCCGGCCCGCACGCGCTGTACAGGCGCAGGGTATCAAGTCGCGAGGCCGCTGCACCAGTACGTTGGAAGCCGAGATCGAGGGCCACGAAGTCACGCAAGCGAATCGCACGGCTGAGGTGGCGTTGGACAACCATGGTCGTGGGTTGATCATCGGAGGTCGCACCCGAACCCGTACCCGAGGGCGGAGCAGTAGAACCTGGCAGCGATTCTGGGAGGGAAACCGTGGCTGCTGACGGAGGGTGTGCCACAAATTCGCCCGGCGACGGTATCTTCAGAGCTACAAAAGCGCATGTAGTAACGGTATTGGCAGTACTCGTACCACCGATAGGAAGCAATTGCTGGGCAGCAGAGGCGGCCTCACCAGTACCAACTCCAAGAGGAGTGGCCGTAAAAGGAGATGTGGTGACGCGCAATCCTCCGCTAGTGCTCGTACCCGTACGGGTCGTAGTACCAGCTGCTGGATCCGATGCAGCGGTGGTCGTAGCATTACTGACCGTAAGTAACTCGAAGATCTCGTGGGCGTGCCCATACGCCGCGCGTGCGCGCCGCACATCTTCTTGCGGTAACGTGGTTAGGGCCCGTACAGTCTCGTACACGCGGCGCGTCTCACGCGCCCATGGCAAAGCACTCGTAGCCACAGACGACACCTCGGCGCGGACCGCCTCGTATAAGGGGCCAAGGGCGGGCCCGTACTCCCGTACCAGCTTTGGCAGGACAACCGATTGCGCGGAATAAAACGCCGCAGGGGCCTCGGACTGCAGCAAGGCCAGATTCAGACCGCCAAAATCCGCGGGCATACTCATCTGAACGATTGCAGCCTCCATGCACGGTGTAGAGTGGTCGCAAGCGTCTAGGCCAAGCAGCGAAAACGCAGCCGAAATGTTCGCGGCGTCCACGGCCTCCAAGAAAGGGTCCAGCTCCGACGGCGGCATCATGCGGCTGAGGAAGCCAGTCTGCCGCACCGCGCATACGACCAGCAACCGCATGGCCCCATGGTGGCAGCCGTATCCCGACGTGCCAAAGGAGGCGATGCGCTCCAACAGTGTGGCGTGGGCCTCCCGGCGCCGCCCCAACGCGCCGGTCATCCACTCGGGGTAATGGCTAATAGGAGCACCCAGGTACACGGCGCCATCCTGGACAGGATCATCGGCCGGGGTCCGAAATCCTCCCGGGGCCAACTTCTCCCGTACTGTCCGCAACTCGGACTCGCTGTCGCCGGGGTGACGAACGTACCGCGTTTTACTGTCCTGTACCACCAGTCCGACTTTGGAAAGCTCCGCGCGTGCAGTACTCGTCGAAAACGCGCGGAACGTGGGCCGCGGCAGTGGCCGCGCCGCAATCATCCGCAAAACTCTGGCAAAAAGTATCAGCGGCGGTACGAGCCACAACCGCTTGCACTGGGCCCGCGATAGCGAGGCAGAAGTACAGCGGGGCCAGGACATCACCCTGGCGTACACCCGGACGAGACTGTAGGGTGGCGCGCAAAGTACCGGGATCATCCGTCGCGTAGTAGTACAGGTCGCTAGGGCGATCGTAGAAGCACCAACTGTAAGGATACTGCGCAAAACGCACCAGGCACTGGGTACCCACATGGGGATTTGTGTGGTACATATCCTTACATTGGGCGGCTCGATGTGTTGATTTTCTAGTACTACTGCTTTTAGCAGTAGGTGGATTTGTTACTGCCCTTTTTGTAATTCACACCAGTACCCGCCGTAGCTAGCAAGCAGTCAAGCCACCCGCGCTGCGTGCTATTTCTTGTACTGATGTACTACTAAGCGGCGCTTCGCGCCGGGGATCTGTGGAGGTGCCCCTACCTCTTGGGTTGAGCGTGGTGCGGCCGTGCGGGATGCGGGCCGCTTTTAGCCGGCTTGTCGTGTTGATCTTGTAATACTGTTGTTTCCGGGTAATAATGCTTTTAGCGTTAGATTTGTCAGTAATTTATTTTTCAAAAGAGACGTATTATTTTGTAAAACAGATTAAATCTGCAAGCCGCGTAAAAGCGGGCCGCTGACTACTGGTGTGCATTACAAAAAGGCCGGTACCCAACCCACCGCTAAAAGTTGTACTACCCACACAAAAAAAAAACAGCACTCCAAGATGAGCAATACAGTACAAGCCGCCCACAGGCGGCCCGCATCCCGCACGAGGCCGCGCAGGTCGGGCCGGTCGTCAGGTCTACGGGGCGGGCACGCCGCGAATCGCCACGCCCGCCGCCTGTACCGGCACCGGACGCCGGACGCCGTCGTTCGACCGTCGCCCGTCCGTCGACGGACGCCGGGCCCCGGGTCGGCGGACTGCCCCCGCACCGCGGCGACCCCTTTTTACAGCATCATGTTACTAAGCGGCGCTTCGCGCCGGGGATCTGTGGAGGTGCCCCTACCTCTTGGGTTGAGCGTGGTGCGGCCGTGCGGGATGCGGGCCGCTTTTATTAGCCGGCTTGTCGTGTTGATCTTGTAATACTGTTGTTTCCGGGTAATAATGCTTTTAGCGTTAGATTTGTCAGTAATTTATTTTTCAAAAGAGACGTATTATTCTGTAAAACAGATTAAATCTGCAAGCCGCGTAAAAGCGGGCCGCTGACTACTGGTGTGCATTACAAAAAGGCCGGTACCCAACCCACCGCTAAAAGTTGTACTACCCACCAAAAAAAAAAAACAGCACTACAAGATGAGCAATACAGTACAAGCCGCCCACAGGCGGCCCGCATCCCGCACGAGGCCGCGCAGGTCGGGCCGGTCGTCAGGTCTACGGGGCGGGCACGCCGCGAATCGCCACGCCCGCCGCCTGTACCGGCACCGGACGCCGGACGCCGTCGTTCGACCGTCGCCCGTCCGTCGACGGACGCCGGGCCCCGGGTCGGCGGACTGCCCCCGCACCGCGGCGACCCCTTTTTACACCATCATGTTACAGCATATCCTCGGACCACCGTGTATATAGTCGCTGTATAAATATAGAGGGCGAGTCTCGCTTGCTGATTCAGCAATAAAAACGCGCTGCGGTACCGCGTTATTTTGGCGTTTTAGACGAATACATGACGTGCCTGGGCTAGAATACACGCGCATCCATTCAGAATCTTACCGTCGTCGGAGGTGTGCCTAGAAATCAAACGAGCACAGATCGAACGTATGACGGTTCATACGCGAAGACGCAGCACTGGAGGACGGACGGAGGACGGACGCCTAAAAATCCGTGATAGAACCGTATTGCGAACGGTATCGATTCTCACGTATTCCAGGCGATTTCGGACGCGGCTCTCCTTTTCCTCCGCTCAACCCAAGAGGTAGGGGAACTACAGCATATCCTCGGACCACCGTGTATATAGTCGCTGTATAAATATAGAGGGCGAGTCTCGCTTGCTGATTCAGCAATAAAAAACGCGCTGCGGTACCGCGTTATTTTGGCGTTTCAGACGAATACATGACGTGCCTGGGCTAGAATACACGCGCATCCATTCAGAATCTTTCCGTCGTCGGAGGTGTGCCTAGAAATCAAACGAGCACAGATCGAACGTATGACGGTTCATACGCGAAGACGCAGCACTGGAGGACGGACGGAGGACGGAGGACGGAGGACGGAGGACGGACGCCTAAAAATCCGTGATAGAACCGTATTGCAACCGGTATTGATTCTCTCGTATTCCAGGCGATTTCGGACGCGGCTCTCCTTTTCCTCGGCTGAACCCAAGAGGTAGGGGAACTTACGTACCAGGAATCCAGGATGAGCACTGCATGAGGATTAGACCACTCGGTCCTGCTCGTACTTTGTACCGGTAACCGGTGTGAATTACAAAAAGGGCAGTTCCCCAGAATTAGAAAATCAACACAGCAAGCCGCCTAAAAGCGGCCCGCATCCCGCATCCCGCAAGGCGGGATGGATGAGTGATGCGCACACGGTTCAGAGTCCGGGCCACGCGAGCACGTGTGTGTGTAGGTGATCCTCGGACGTGCTGTGCAGCTTCAGCAACGGGATGGGAGACGAATCTGCGCCGTCTGATGAGGCAGCGAGCACGCTCTCGAGCGGCTACCAAGCTCAGGACCCCGAGGAAATCTCTTGCGAGCAAGGCCTCCTGGTGAGCCCGGGTGATGCACCGAGTGCCCCGCGATGAGAGGGCACCCCGGTCCGCAGCCAAGCATGCGATACCACGCACTGTGCGGTGCACCCCCTTGCTCACCTCACCCACTGTGCCGAAGACCATGCCTGTGTACTCCGACATATCTAGGATGTCTCGAAGAGGACCCTTCTGTCCGGGCTCTGTGTTGTGCCACGCCGCGTCCCGCGCAGCCAACCCCCGTTGTATGTCGCCCAACAGGGAGCGCTCAAACCGATCCACAGCTGTGGCCCGGGGCACTGAAGTGTACTTTACCCCGTACCGCATAGTCTTGATGAACTCTAGCAGCGTGGACTTCAAGCTCCGGGGATCATAGCTCCCGGTCATGACGTTGAACGCCGGAAGGGAGAGCTCTGCGTCCGGCGCTAGGTCCTTGAGTTCATCCCGGGGTACGGTGTTGCCGAGAGGCACTGCCTGCTGGAACAAGTCATCCACATCCCGCCGTACCGCGATACCTAGGTCGTGAACACAGTGATCGCGGAAGGCATCTGCGATAGCGTCGTGCTGTACACGCCAGTGAGCGTCTCCATGCGCCGGGAGGTTCATGAGCGCATCGCCGTATAGATCAACAATGACGGGGTTGTGCTCCGTCGAGGGCAGAATAATCTCGCACCCAACCACCGGGGCCAAGCACGGGCTAGGCAGAAAGAAGTACCCGGCAGCGACCTCCCGCAGCTCATGCGGAGTCATGGCTGTCCGCGCGGTGGGGATGGCCACTGTCCACATGCCTGACGCCGCGTCGAGCTGGTTGAACAAGATTCGTTCCCTACATGTGGCAGGGAGAGCGCACACCTCATTTCGAAGCCGAGAGTTGTTGGCCTGGTCTAGAAATGCCGTCAGCTCCTTTTGCGAACCCGACGCAGCCTCCACTTCCCGCTCCATCTGGCGTGCATCTGCGTCGCCGAGATGGCCAGCAGTAGCCGCTAACCGGTAGGTACGAGGTCGGCACGAGTACGATATGACATATCTACCGTACCCGTAGCAGCGATGGGGGGTTTGGTTCCCCGCCTACCGAGGATTACAAACGCTGGGAAGGCAAAAAAGTACTAGGGGCATTAATAAGAGCTACTTACCGGTAAAAGATAGAGCGCGATTAATAGAGCGCAGGAAAGTTACGGGTATCACGGTATGTGGCAGTACAGTCGGGCAATGATATACAGTAGTAGCGCGACTGAGACCGACTGAGTTGCATGCTTGTTGCAGCGCGACTTCTGATGATGCTTTCGACCTAATGTACTACCATCGCAGTACTCGTCGTAGGATACACGACGTTTGCCGCTGACGACTACGGGTACGGTAGTAGAGTAGCAGTCCAGCTGCAGTTGTGCGGTGGCGGTCACCCAGTCAGTGGCACCCACCCACAACCGCCAGGCGACAACGAGCGACTGCCACGTGACTGGCAGTACTGCAACGAGTGTCGTTTCGCGCTGCTTCGGGCAACCAGTCTCACGCAAGGGCACGGACACAGATTGTGCGCCCTGGCCGAACGTGATGAGACCTCAAGTTGGGTTGGTTTCCCGACCCAGAACAGGGTCCGCGACCATACGCCGGGCCCCACGTGCAGCTGCCGTGAAGTGCCGCAGGTCCTCGGGCGACGGGGGGGCAGGCAAGATGTTTGTGCCATCGGACGGGTTTGGAGGCGTTTCCCCCGAGAGAAAGGCTGCGGAAATGCTCCGAACGTTTCATACCTTTGTTGCCGTGAGGTGCGCCCGAGAACCTCCTGGTCACTGAGGAATTGCGCATATCACCATCGCCAGCGTGGGAATAAATCCAAGCCGCATCGCGCGGCCTACTCGGAGAACAAGGCCACGACACAATGAGCCGCTGCCTTGCCGGTCATGCAGGGTCGTGATGGCGCAGCTTGAAGGAAGTGGCCGTGGGGCTTTGGGGTCATACAACGCGGAGTACTACCAGATGCTTGCGGACCACCTCCAGGAAGTGCCGATGAAGAATGGGGACGAGTGGTTGGAGAGTCTGATGCTTAAAAACCAGCTGCTAGGTGAAATTCCAACGACCCTGCGTATCCCGAAACAGCTATCTGCGTATGCTAAGCTATGACTGATGGCAAGCCTAAACCCCTTTCCCCCGCTTTGTTGCCTCTGGCTTTCTCGGTGGATCAACATGCGCTTTCCTTTGATGTATGCAGGCGTGCGCATATCAGAGGTGAGACACATGCGAAGGACCATACACGGGGCAGATCGCTGCAAGTGAGGAGTCTCAGGGAGCTAGGGAGGTTGATTGACGGGGAGGGGGGGGGGGGGTTGGGGGGGGGCAATATGGCACATCTTCCGGGAGGACTACCCTTCTCAGTTTATATTCAGTTTCTCGCATTAAGGTTGCTTGTTCAATGCCTTGCGATTGCAGTGGATACTGGTGCTTGCACGATGGTGTTACTCACTGCCGTTGCCGCTCAGGTCCGAGCAGCGTATGCAGAGTCTGATTTCGAGTGGGAGCAGCTACGACGGCTTGCTTTGGAAGGGACGAAGGAGGCCAACGTGGCCCTGATGCGCAAGACGCTTGCAGAGCGAACTGCTTCATCTTGGGAGGAATAGATGGGGAGTTAGGGTTGACATTGGGGACCCGGGGTGTACCACCACTAGCCTCGCAACTCCCATCGTATGTATTTACCCATACATGGGCTGCTGCCAGATTTATCCAGCAAGACACTCATGCTGTCTGAAGCCTGGGGCAGCCAGTCAAGGAGCACTACACATGTGTGTTTGGAAAATTGAGTGATTACTGCTATGGCAACGATATGCTGCCTCGATGGGGTATAATAATTCAGAATTTTATTCAGAATAATTCAGAATGCTCAGGCGTAAAAAGTACGCAGTGGCTCTATGTGCGATGGCAAGAGCGTACGGATACTTGGGAATTTTGCTCTCTGCCTGGCTGATGCCTCCTCCCCTTGACCCATCCCACACCCCCCTTTGTACAGCTATACCCTTGGCTGCTATAACGATACAACTTGTGGTGACCAACCTGCGTGTTGCATCATCAATACACAATCACACCCTCTGAGATAGGAAGGGTTGGATTTTATGTAGTCAACAGATGCAGTAGAGCTCTGACATGCAGAGTCGTTCTGACCGTGCGCATGGACAATGTCGGGTTCTCATGAAGCGCGCCGGTGCTTCAAACATGGAGAAGTGGCTTCTTCGGTGGTGACCTCAGGGCGGACAGAAGGGCATGAGGATTGCATTGTTTTTCGGCCCCGGAACATGGCTGGGTATGGTGCCCTCGTACAGCACACGGTTTCATTTAAATAATTATTGTGCTCACTGCGGTACACCGTACAGGGCGCTTCCTAGCGACACAAATAGGGATTTCATTGTTAGATTCCCCAATAAGTACTAACGACTCTATGGGGTATTTGGCAGCCTGCGCCGGTGCTTGTTCGCGTCCAGCTGCATCTCCCCGCGAGCCAATTAAGCGAGCTGTCCACCACCTTGATCCTCTTTGTCCTACTGTATGGCTGCGAGTGCTGGTCTTTGACTGAAGCTCTGTACTCCCGCCTGCGGCTCTTCCATGTTCAGTGCGTGCGGGTCATGTATGTCACCCGCAAGGACACCTAAAGATGTCACATCTCCACTGAGAACCTGGGCCAGGAGATGGGCATCTACTCCATTGACTACTACATAGCCAGACGACAGCTCGGTTGGCTTGGACGTGTCAGCCGGATGGGTTCTAAGCGCTTGCCCCGCCGCATGTTGTCATCATGAATGCCTCACAAGCGCCCCCGGGGCAGCACGAACATGACCTATGGCCATGCAATGCAAAAAGCTCTCAAGATGTTGACATCAACACCACATGGCAGACGATAGAGACTGACTGCGTAGCCGGGCATCAAGCGCTTAAGCACAACATCTTCAAAGGAAACCCAAAGAAGAGCAGACGTAAACCCAAATGAGATCCCATAGTTTCTATTTACTGTAGCCCCATCATATAATACAGCAGGAATTCAACCCCATTTCTCCGAGAATCCGTGTTTAGTCGTTTCTTGTGTGTAATGCTGATATTGACTGACTACACGCGGGGTATCTCTGATCATGGATGCCAGCGGCGGTACGATTATCGACTGGTACTACAGGTACTTGTTGCCCTCCTTTTGCTTCCGCTGCGCTAGAGCGACCTATTCCTCCGCTCGTCCAGGGAGCGGCGCTCCGGTCTGCCAGTTATAACGCGCCGCCCTGCCGACCTACGAGTCTACGATGCTGACGCCCTGGTACTTAGCGTCTGTAGTGCCTTGCCCCCCGCGCCCCCTGCCTGCCGCCCGTAGTACCTGTAGTACTCGGCCTTCGCCCGACTCTACCCCGGAGTGTAAAACCCCTCACGCTGACGCGTCGACACGCATGCACAGCAAGCGTCGTAACCCGTCGGTACTTCTGCTCACTGCTTGTGCAGCATGCCATCCAGACTCATCCTTATCGGCAACCGCTGGGCAACTACAAACACAGCAGCGGCCGCAGAACCCAGCCATTTCCAAGCGGCTATACACTCGTCAAAAGGCGCCACACGCTTACGGTAGCCTGCGCGCGCCCCATCAACCATCATACCGCAAACGTGCTTTCCCCGAGTTGGTGTCCGGCGGCTCGACCCGCGGCGTATTTTATATAGTCGGTATCCGCGCCATGGGTTCCGACAACAGCAAGCCCGCCAGCAACCAGCCGCCCCCTGAGCTGCAGAGCTGGCCGCCCGGGGGGCTAGTCGTGCTGGGAACGGATTTCGTCTTCGGCGGCTCCAAACCCGTCACCCTGCGGCTGAAGGAGGACTGGTGGAACGGACACACGCACGCTGTCCGGTGTGCCCTCCACGCCGCCGCTCGCCTTGTCTCTTTCATTCCCAGGCTCGGAAGGGGGGCCGACGCCTCTCCGGAGCGCTAGCTTGGCTAGCTTGGCATGCGCATGATGTATGCTGGCTGCTGTTATAGGGAGGTCAATACAGAGGAGGTATGTTTCCAGACGGAGGGCCGCCGGGGAGCGGCAGGGACGCTGCGCCAGGTGTACACTAGGAACGCGACGCCAGCGTTCGGGATGAAGAAGGTGGAGACAAGTGCGACACAGGGATCGGAGACCTTCTACCACCCAAACGGTGTGAACCGCCGGCATGTGCACGTCGCGTTCTTTCACAGCTTGCACCTTGGGTTGCTTTCCGGTGAAAGCATTCAGTCGGTTAGGCATCGTGTCAGTACTATTTAGATTGTTATATCATTTTTCCTAGATAGTAGGCTGTGCAATGCGCGCAGAATCCCTGGGACTGTGGGACTTTCTTTCCCTAGCTATACTCAAATTAGGAATTCTATGCATCAATCTTGAATCCTCCCAAAACCGTATCGTAGAGCTTGGTGCTTTCTCACGAAACAACTTCTTGTTTAAAGCGCTATGCTGCCCGGGAATGTTTCTTTTGCAGGAGAGCAGCTAAGCCGGATATTTGTATCTGCGGGTGCCACTCAGGCTGTGGTCCGTGCCCGGGTGAACAACCTTGCCCGTGGCGGGGAGCCCTTTGTCCTGACCTACGAGTTCAGCTATAGCAGGAAGTCTGGGGTGATCTACATCAGCGAGCCTGAGAGGCAGAAGGATCACAAGGTCCCAATCGCATTGGTGGCGTACAGGATGCCGGGCATTGAAAAGCTGAAGGGGGACTACTTCCTGACGTTTTCGCCTGGCATGGATGCCTCCATACTCATGGCAATGTGCATCTCCCTAGACGAAGCGAGGCGGGCAGTGCGCGGGCTGTAGGCAGGGGCCACACAGTCGGCGATATAAATAGGAGCCACACTAGATTATTGTGCGCCCAGGTCACCACCCGATTCAGGGGGCTGGCCCTGCGTGATCGGTGGCGGCGAAGCTGGGAGCATGCAGATCCTTTGTGGCCACACACTCGGGCCCTCGCGGGACATGGTCACACAAGAGGATGTGCAATCGCGGAAAACATGTAGCCATGGGTCTCCGGCGCTGTCCGTTAGGATGACGTAAAGATCCCCGCCAGCGAGCATCATCCAGGCAATGCTTGGTGTGCGGATCATAAAAACTGGTGATTGGGTGCTTACACGGCAGAAATGCCGCTAGTCACGTGGAGCCCATCTCCCCAGGAGAGGCTGTAATTCCGTTTTCTCGCTGCTCCTGCAGCATGGGCCAAATTATGTCCTGATATGTGGCTTTCTTGATGTCGTGAGCATTTTGCAGTGACTGTGCGTACGCCTCTGCCTGGCCTAAGTACACCATGAGAGGGGTAGGGGGGATTAGTATACCTGTTTGGGTAGAGGCCCAGAGCACATGTTGGCTTCCCACAGACACCACGTTCACCCTATGGGCTACGTCCTAAACAGGGGCATCACAGCATGTCAATCTGCGTGGACCCACGCGGCTGTATTAGGGCTGCAGGCAGGGCAAGTGCGTTCCTATGAATATTCCACTCACACATTGAGGCCGGAAACCTACTCTGCGAGTTTGGCTCAGCTGCATAGCGCTCTGGGTATATGGCCCGGAGCACGCAGTCAGGGACCGCTGCCTTGACACTTGGAGCGGGGTCTGAGCTGCCGGAAGAGGTGGGGGCTGCCTGGTCGCAGGTCGGGGCAGAGTGCTGCTGGGAGACAAGATTGCTCGCCTCCGCCGCAGCAGCCATCGCTGGGCGTTCTACCATTTTTGAGCGGAAGGCAGCCCACTGCGTATGAGCAGGGCGGATTCAGACTACTGCGATGAGCGGCCCTCTGTAGTGTTTGAATTGTTTGTTGGGTGTCACAACATATGGAAGTGCAGCGCGCACGAGACAATTGCGCCTGCCTACTCCGAACATGCAAGTGCTCCGCGACGAGCACGTCACGCGTCTACTGTAGGCGCGCGGCGCGCGCGATATGTTATTGCAAGAGTATGAGTACTGTACCAGATGATATCCTTTTTACATAGAGCTGTAACGTGTGCGCACTACAAACAGAGCTACATGTAACAGCGACTATGAAAGGTTGCCAGCAAAAGAGACATGCACCAGATGATGGTCTGCCTAAACGGCCGTCGTAGAGACGCTGCAAGGGTTTCACTGGTGCCAGTCCTGTCCGCCCGGGGGGGGGGGGGGGGGTCTCGTAAGCGAGACATCCCGGGTTCGATTCCTGGCCGATGTATTTCGGCAAAGTCGGCCCGGCGTGTCCCGGGTTTACCCGCTTGATGCATTAGCCCTTCGGGGTTCGAATGGGGCAATGGTCTCACCAAGGGCTATGCCAGAGCTGCGACTGCAGTTGGCGCAAGAGGGCAAGTGCTGGGGCGGCTTCGGCCGACGTCCCGGGGCGAACATCACTTTTACCAGATAATGATGGGCGGGTACAGGGTATATCTTTTCATCAGAACTACCCCTGATAATACTAATACTGGTATATTATTCTCGTACGAGTATTCCTATCTGGAATGCTTAATTTGCTGAGCGCACTAGAGCCCGATCTTCACTACCCCGCGCGAACGAGCTCCTATGGGCAGGTCGGTATCGCAGGCGCAGTCGACAATATGATATAATACACGAGCCCGACCGATGACCGACTCAATGTTGCAGAATGGGGCTCTCTCGCGCGGTGTTTACTATGCGTGCAATGATGACGGGTACAGTAGGTACTGGTGTGAATTACAAAAAGGACAGTTCCCCAGAATTAGAAAATCAACACAGCAAGCCGCCTAAAAGCGGCCCGCATCCCGCATGAGGCGGGATGGATGAGGTACTGGTACAGGTCTAAAGGCAGTCGGTCACCTGGTCCCTCTCTCTGCCGATGGATCAGAGTCCGAACACCTACGGCGTATCAATGTGCTATTTGATACATTTGCTATTCGATATATCCGCGCGTGTATTATGCATGTAATGAAGCAGCCGAAGGTCGGCGACTCGCCACGCCAAGTCATTGCGGAGGAGAGTCCATGATGTATAATAATGTAATATATATATATATATATATATATATATATATATCATACACTGCCCTCGCTCTACTGGCATGCCCTATTGCTGTGAATCTGCAGATTTTCGTATCAGCGCATATGTCTTTTGCTCCAATTGAAAACTAATAAATCTAAATGCATATTTATTGCTGCGCATGTGCTTGTGCTAGATGCCGTGTTTCATGTACAGCAAATTTCATTCATATACTCAACGTGTTTGATCCCTCCCGGTAGGGCATGTTTGGTGGTGGCATGTGGGCCAGGGTCACACCGGTATTCTGCAGATGAAGGATAGGGCAAAAAAAGCTCAAGACCAAGAATTTAAAAAAAAGTTACAATGATTAGTTCCAATGATTAGTAATCGGTAGTTGGATCCGTGAGGGGACCCAACTGCCAGCAGACCTGGGGCTGCTCCTGGGGCGGTCTAGAAACGCGGTGCGTTTGATAGAAACTAGGGGGGCACCCGGGGCTCTTCCTCACAACAGCCAGTATTTTCAGCATCTACTTTCAGCATATATTTTCAGTCCCCCTGTGAGGTTACCAACACATTCATTTGCCTCACGATCTCTTCAGAAATAGCCCCATGCGAAACGCTGTTCATAATTATGTCCTTGTGGCCAAAATGTGCCTTTTTATCATGTCGTCGTGTATCCTGCCATCCATGCTCATGATTGCCGTGTTCGCAGCTGCACACTATGGGTGACAGCACGCCGCCCTCATGTAGAGATACACATTTTTTACACATATTGTAACGGCAGCCGCGCATGCCGCGCATGGCGCTGCAGCGTGGCTGCAGAGGCTCAGCACGGAGCAAGCTACCAGAAGCCACATTCTACGCTCAGCGCCAAACCACTATTGCACCGGACCGGTCGCTGCTGGCCAGCTGCTGCCCGTTGGAGCTCCAGGCGGTGTCAAGCAGCTGTGCGCCTGGCTTGTGGCCAGTCGAGTGCCGCAGGATCGTGGCGGGGGCGGTTCCGCCTTCCCTGTCCCACACCGCAATGCCTCCATCGCTCAGCCCACATGCAATGTACTTGTCATCGGGGCTGATGCATGCCCGGCACGCCAGGTAGCCTGCCACACATGAGAAGGCGCTAGTCAGCTCCCAGGCGTGCTCGTGAGTGCGTACACGCATGGGCCCTGTACAAAGGGGCGTCGATGCCTGTCTGGGGCCACAGCTGCTGTTGGAGGCTAGGCTAACCTGCGGCGCAAGGAACCACTTTCACCACCTCCTGCGTCCCGAGGTTCACGAGCTTCAGGGAGTTGTCCCGGCTGCTGGTGAGCACAGCGTTGGACCGGTTGCAGATCGCCACGCTCATGATCTGCTGCGTGTGCAGGCCCGTGACTTCGTTTATGGGGCTGCCGCTGCGGAGGTCCCAGAAGCGCAGCGCGCCGTCAAAGTGGCCTGAGGAAGGAGGGGCCGGAGGGAGGGCGCACCATCAGTGTGTGTGTGTGTGTGTGTGTGTGTGTGTGTGTGTGTGTGTGCGCGCGAACATCTCTTCCAGCAATT
Organism: Tetraselmis striata; assembly: GCA_006384855.1. Classification (NCBI taxonomy): domain Eukaryota; kingdom Viridiplantae; phylum Chlorophyta; class Chlorodendrophyceae; order Chlorodendrales; family Chlorodendraceae; genus Tetraselmis; species Tetraselmis striata. The sequence goes on along the minus strand of VCJN01001300.1, from coordinate 147,324 downwards.
CATTATAAACCATGATTATCACCATTGTCTACAACCATTTCATATTATGGTTCTAAATATATAAACACTGTTTGTAATGTTATAAACAATGGTTATCCTATTGGTTATTGTAATGTCGCTATGCATTGAGCGTCGTTATCACGGCAGTCACTATGTACCCTACTCGTATGCCAGTAACAATACGGTATCATAATGCCAGTATCAAAGTTTTGTACAGTTAGTTACGAAACGCCAGGGAGCATCGCCCAATGGGTACCTGACATGACTACTTGCCCATCCATGGACATGCACACTGCGTTGACGGTGCTGTGGCACACAATGGTCCGCGCGATATGGCCGCGGTGCAAGTCCCATATCTGCGCGCGGGAACAGCGCCCAGGCAATGATCAGGCGCCGCGTTACCACTGCATGCATGCTGCTGGTGCGAGTGGGACAGGCGGTCATTGCCTCACCTTGACGCTGCGGTCGTTGCTTCCGCTGACAGCACGTAGAGGGTCCGCTGGGCTACACTTGACGGTGCTCACCTGCGAGTCACGCGAGCCGGTCGCAGCGTAAACACCGCTCAGGCACGTCAAGAGGGCACCCCGGCCATGTGAACGCAGATAGGTGGGAAGGCAGGCACCGGCACATCTGGCCCCACCTTGTCCGTGTGTCCAGTAAGTACGTGCCTCACGCGGCCTGCGCATCCGTTGGGGCACATGTGCACGTTTGAGGTAGCGGCTCATATCATGCACAACCTTATCCCAGCATATAAAACACCATCCCTGGCACCGAGGACAGTCGCCGTCCCCGCCATGCCCACAGCGCACAGCGTCCCAGGTGCACGACTTCGCCATCCTGCTGACCAGGGCAGCGCACCCGATGCAGCATCCCACAAGCGCAGCGAGTGGTCCGAGCCCGCGCCCAGAAGGTACCTGTCATCGCATGTCCAGCTGGTGTCCAGCACCGTGCCCTGTGTCCCCTGCAGTGGGTGCATCCGCGTGGGGCTCAGAGACTACCCAAATTATTATATCCAGCCGGCGCTGATGTGGCCATGCCCTAGCCCCTGCAGCTGCAGCCAAGGAATGGGGGTACGGCGGCGGCTTTTGCACCTCAAGGCGGGTCAGGCCGGTGCCGCTGTCGGGGTCCCAGATCCGAGCGCACTTGTCCGCCCCCGCAGACGCGAGCCGCATGCCAGAGCGGCTGAACTCCAAGCTGTAGCAGCCGCCGGCATGTGCAGGCATGATGCTGTTCAGCACCTGGGTCTGGAGGGGAAATGAGCGGGGAAGGGGAGGTGGTCAGAGCAGGACTGCAATCCAGCCGGATGGTGAGCGCCGGCCTAAGGTGATTGGCCTGTCACCACTTGTATGCTCAACAAGAAAGCAAATGTACATTCATTTATCTGTTTATTTCTATTCATGCAAGGCACTGAAAGCTCTGTTTATATAGGTAATTATGAAGGAAGAGGCACAAAGGGGGAAAGGGGCGGCACCGGCAGGTTGGTTTCGGAGCAAAAGGGGTACGCGTCCGCGTAGTCCACCTCCACCGGTTCCTCTGACGCTGCCGTGGGCTGCGGGTGCGCGCCGCTGGCGGAGCCCATCCGCATGAGGTGGAACCCCCTGCGGATGAACCCTTCGCCCGGCGCCTCGCCCTCCCGCGCCTGCTCCCCGGAGCCGCGCCGCCCGGCCATCTCCGCCGCCGCGCCGCGCCGCAGCTGCTCCGCCGTGCGCACCGCGGAGTCGTGCTCCTGCACCGCCTGGTTGAGCAGCTCCGCCTGTGTGCAGCCAGGCCCGCGGAGTCACACCCCTCTGGATCACAGCAAGCGGAGTCCACTTTGCCCTGCCGCAGCAACTACCATATGCAACCCTGCAGGCGGCGCTCCTCCCCTCCATCCCCCCCCCCGCACCTGCTCCACCTTCATCGCCACAATGCGGTCCACAAGCTGCTGATTACTAGCCTGCTGCGCCTCCAGCTCCCGCTCCACTTCCTCCCGGCGTGTGCGGCAGGCCTGAGCAAGATGGGTGGGCCAAGATTGAAGGTGGACATCACCAGTGCTACTCCCCCCCCCCCCCCCCCCCCCCCCGGGCTATACCCGCATCACCACCATTATCACCACCTTGCTCCTTCATGACATACGCGCCCTTGTGCCCCCCCCCCCCTCCGCACCTGCAGCTCCTCTGACGCCAAGCTGCGGGCAGCCTTCTCGGCATCCAAAACCTTGCGCAGCTCCTTCACCTCCATGGTCAGCTTGAGCAGCTTGTCCTTGTCCTGCGCGGGGCAGATGCTCATGTGGGCGCATCAGCGTCCACACCTTTAGCGGGATGAGGGCAGCGGGGGGCAGTGTAAGGCAGCGGCCGGCAGCCACCCACCCACCTGGTTTAGTTCCTTGGCCTGCATCTCGTTATTCTCGCGCACAATCGCCAGCTGCCTTGTCACGCCTAGCATATCCTCCGCCAGTTTGGACTTGTCCTGTTTCACCGGACACAAGTGCGTCAGCGCTGCCGCCTGCGGCCCCGCGCCCGGCTATCGTGGGCAAGTAGCGATCCCACGGACCCGATATGCGCCCGCAAGCTCCGTGTTGAGCTCCAGGACCTTCGCCTCCAAGGCCTTCACCTGCAGGCGTGGGCGAGGGCAAGGGCAAGGGGAGGGGGGGAGGATTATTTCCGCAGGCGGGCGTGCGCCGGCCCTCTCGCATGCAGGGGGAGATTGCCGACGCCATAGCCGCCAAGGGCGAGCATAATGCACCGAGAGCGGGCCGGCACCTCCTCCCCCTGTGCCACCGACTCGCGTGCCACCGCCACTGAGGTCGCCAGCGTCTTGTTCTCTGCCTGCAGCTCCCCCGCCTCCTTCTCCAGCTGGCCTACACGCACCGTACACCTCTGAGTGGGCGCACTGCTTCAGCGGCAGAGTGAGTGTGCGGCAGGTTGGGGGGGGGGGGCTCCCTCCGCCGTCACCACACTCGCGCCCCGAGTCCCCCCCTCCCCCCCCGCGGGGGGGAGTACACAGTGTGACGCTCGCGAGGGTGGCGGACACCCACCCACGCGGACCTCCAGCACGTGGCAGCGCTCCAGCACCGCCATGTACTCCCCGACCACCCCCTCGAAGGCGCCTCGCTCCGCTGCGTTGCGAGCCTGCAGCTCCCTGAGAACTGCGCCCACCACGGCGGGGGCCACAGGTACCTCCATCTGCGGATCCAGGTGCACTGGGCTGAGAACACCGCCAGGGACCGTGCCGCAGGGCACAGTGGGGATACCGGGGGGAAGGGGGGGGGGGTAACTCGGGGTTTGGGGCTGTTCACAGTGCGCCGAACCGGGCGGGTGTTGCGGGAGAGGTGATACGACAGCACTATCAGACTGTTGACAGACTACGCAGGGCTTGATCCCAATGGTGCTCCTCGGTTCGTCCTCCGCGGAGCGCGATTGAGAAGCTCGGCTACATGGGACAGGCGATGAAATAAGGGACTAATCTTTCAGGTACGGTACCGGTACGGCACCGAGCAGTAGGGACTGCGCGCTCGCGGTGCGTTTCGCCCGGTGATTTAGCACGTTCCGGTGGATAGCCGAATAGTACAGGGTAGCGGGTTTTATATAAGGAGATAAGGAGTAAATATCATTGTGTATAGTACATATAATAGTCGCTATATGGAGATATGGATTACTGTTGCGGGAAGCTACCTTCAGTACAGGTACAGGTAGGGGTACAGGTGCCGCCAGACGGGAAGCAAAGAACTATGCTGAATTAACGTGTACTGTAGGCTCTGCCGGACCTAGTACGACTGCAGTTGGCGCAAGAGGTAAATAAGTGCGGGGGTTGTGGCCGGGCTTCACATTACGATGCAATTACGCACCCGATTATTTCCCACTGCCCGCCGATTGGCCCGGATTCATGCCATGCATGAGCGGTTATTTCTTGAACACTGCCCTGCATGTGGCGGAAGTGAATTTGAGACTATCGAACACATGTTGGTGGAGTGCCTGCGGTGGGGGATCAACGTCATAATTTGGGGTTGTTAGCTCCGGAGTTTATTAGGGATTTTATTGGTAGTGAGATAGTTACGTCATCAACACTTGAGGACTTAACTGCCTTCATTTTGGGCGCCCCCTCCCCCCCCTACTCCCTTCACTGGGCCATGCATTTTGCTGGGAATGCGAAATTTTTCCATCTATGGCGTCGGGCCCTCCCTTTCGCATTACCTTTTTTGTTGCACATGTATCGCACTGCTCCTGAAATGCTTTGCTTCATCGCGGGTTGGGGCTTGCCCCAACTCGCATTACTCGAATGGGCCGATGCCCAAGCAAACGGGCAGGGCGGACATTTCGTGGTCAGTGCCGGGTATTTTGATGGCAGTGTTTTAGACGGTGATCCAACAGTGATAGATAGACATTCCATCACTGGGCTCCAAGTTGTCTTGCAGAATGCTTCGGCAATTTGCTTGTTGACTATAGCGGAGCGCCGCCTACCCATGGCTTTCCGTAACTGGAGCGCTGCATAAACGGCCGTCGTAGAGACGGTGCAAGGGTTTCACTATTGTCAGTCCTACTGTGCGCAGCGTCCCTACCAACTCGCCCTGTGTGGGTCCCGGCGCGAGCCAGGGACTGTGGAAGGCAGCATGAAGCGCGGAGAGTGGTTGGTTACAAAGAAGTGACCATGCCCGCTGGGTGGACGCCGCACGCATGTAGGCAGCCGATGCGGTGCCTGGCAGGTGCGCGCGCGCTGTGCTACTAGTGCGGACCATCAATGATGGCATGTGCTTAAGTACTAAGGAATACCCTAGCTTCATTGTACATATGCAGTATAGTGTACCAACACAGATGTCAACACGACACCTCAATGTAGCTAGGGGATGCTCCAAGCACGGGGTCATGTTGCCGACGCAAGTCGCTAGCCTAGAGAGGCAGCCCGTCATGCCCCTCGGCGTGGATCGGGGCTGGCCCTCAAGGAAGTCTAACCGCATGGGCTTCAGCTCGGACGGTGTCGAGCAAAGCAGGCTTGCATCAAGCAAGTGACGCTTATCCGGAAATGATGAGGTCCCGCATATGCCTCTGGGCGGTGCTATGCCGAGCTTAACCAGTAGAAGAGTAAGTTGCTGGCGGCAGTCGATATTAGCTTAGAGAGGCAGCCCGCCATGCCCTGACCTTAGCGTGGGTCGGGGCTGGCCCTCTAGGGATTCTGAATGCGCGGGCTGTCGAGCGGACTAAAGTCGTGGATGGCTGACCGCTTCTCCTCGGCGCTGGTGTGCCGAGCTTTGCATACTAATTTCTCGTTGGTCGAGCCGAGCATGCACATAGTGACATAAGCGTACATGGCAGTGCGCAGTAGCGCGGTAGCTGGCGTGGCATGGTAGCTGACGCCCATGTTGCTGCCCACGTTGCCGTCCGTCCGTGGTGCTGCTGCGGCTCTCATGGTCCGAGAGTACATATACGAATTTCTTGACGGTCGATGAGCGTTGCCCGAAGTTTCCGATCGGCCGAGCCGAGAAACTGTGAGTTCGGGCGGAAACTGCAATACGCGGCGGTCGCTGGCGTCTTGGTAGCTGGCGAGCCCGTACATGGCGGTCGTTGGCGTCATGGTAGCCAGCTTCCGGGTGTGCGCTTATTTTGCTGAAGGTGCGCGAACCTTGAGGCGACGCTGCGCCGCGAGTGCGACGTGCCGTCGTTGCTTGAGTGTCGATACCCCTTCTTGCTGCAGTAATCTCAGCTTTACGTCCGGGCTTCCCGCCTAGACGGGCTTCCTGCGAGGTCTAGCGCCAAACCACTCTCCCTAGTAGAGAGCCCACAAGCTGTTGTGCGCAGCGTCCCTACCAACCCGGCCCGTGCGGGTCCCGGCGCGAGCCGGGAACTGTGGGAGGCCGGGAGGGAGCATGAAGCGTGGAGAGTGGTTGGTTACAACGAAGTGACCATGCCCGCTGGGGCGCTGCACGCATGTAGTAGGCAGACGATGCGGTGCGTGGTGCGCGCGCGCTGTGCTACTAGTGCGGACCATCAATGATGACATGTGCTAAAGTATTAAGGAATACCCTAGCTACATTGTACATATGCAATAGTGTACCAACACTTATCAACAAGTCATGTCCCGGTGGCGGAAGAAAAAGTGTTGGGGCGGCTTCGGCCGATGTCCCCGGACGAACTTTTCCTTTTACGTGTCTTCTCATGACCTGAAAAGCATTTATTCCCGAACTGGACACTAAACCGCGCGGTGCGCGCTAATGTATCCCGGTCATCGCTTTCCTCGCGGGGCGCGTATATTAACATATAGCTCCCACCCGCACAGCTATAGTTTACACGCCCAGCCACGCGGTGCAACGATATATCGTTTCAAATATTCAAATATACCCAACATCAGTGACACTTGGCGCAGTCACTCGCTGGGCGCGAGGCACGCAGGAGTTCAAATTCAGAGAGTAACATATAAGGATCGCGCTCGCGCTGATTTTCAATTATTCAAAACAGCCACCCCTCTGACCTCGGCCGCCGACTTGTAGTGCTGCCACCACTCGGCAATAATGGCCCGCACCATGCTACCGACGGTATAGGCGGTATAGGCGCATGACAAAGGTCAGTGCCAAAGGGGCGGGCGATGAGCGTCCTCATATGAATGTTGGTTCCACGAAGAAATTCATATATTTTCGTGTCATATTGGCGACGATACATCCAACGTATATATCGTTGAGAAATACACGGGGGGGAGGGGGGGGGGGGTGAACTTTATTAGCGTCGTCTCCCCAAGGATGTATACGGACCATACCAATGTACCCGGACGACCAGTGATAAAAACTACCGCACATGTAACGATTTCACGTTGACACGATATAGCTTGACTAACACCGCTGTGCGTTGGGCGGGGCATACTATTTGTCCGGGGTTGATGAAAACACGCAAGTCGCACGAGCGACGAGCGACGAGTGGACCCCGTTTCGACATCATTCACGATGATGGGTGACCAAAAAAAACTACCTCGCTTGTAACGATTCAATAAACGGTGACACGATATATTGTGACTAACATAATTTTTGTGCGGTTGGGACATATTATTGTCAGGCATTCGCGACTTTTAACGATTTCACGTTGACACGATATATATAGCGTGACTGGCATTGTTGTCCGCTCGGGACATACGCTATCTGTCGGTGGGTTGATGAAAACACGCAAGTCATGAACGACAATGGGTGACAAAAACTATATCACACGTAACGATTTAACGTTGACACGATGTATCGTTATTGACATTGTGCATGCGCTCATGATATACTGTCCGGGGTTGATGATGGCACGGCGACATGCATACGCGTATGAGCGATCGTGGATGATACAAATTTACCGCATATTTAACGAGTTCACGTTGACACGATGTAGCGTGACTAATAATGTTGCGACGTTCACGGAACACGGCGGCGTTATACTCGTGTGAACGACCATGGGCGATTAAAGATTATCGCACATGTAACGATTTAACGTTGACACGATATATAGCGTAACTAACACTGATGTGCACTCGGGGCATACTATTTATCCGGGGTTGCTGAAAACATTTAAGCCGTTAACGATAACGCTAGGTGACGAAACCAACTACCTCAGATGCAACGATTCAAAGTCAACACGATATCTCGTTACGAACATTGTGCGCTCGGGTCATACGGTATGTCGGTGCGGGGTTGATGAAAGCATGCAAGTCATGAACGATAATGGGTGGCAGAAAACAACAACCTCACCGGTAACGATTTAGCGTCGACACAATGTATCGTTAAACTAACAATGCGCGATCGCCACATTTTGCTGTCTGGGATTGATGATAACGTACACGTATACTTGTATGAACGATCATGGGTGATATAAACTACCGCACATGTAGGTATAACGTTTTCACGTTGACACCATATAGCGTGACTAACACTCATGTGCGCTCCGGGCATACTATTGTCCGGGGTTGATGAAAACACGCAAGTCGTGAACAATTATGGGTGACAAAAATACCCCATATGTAACGATTTAAGGTTGACACGATATATCGTTACTAACAATGTGTTGCGACGAACATATCTTTGCACCTATGATATGTGGTGTTTATTACGCCGGAGCATACTACAACGAATAATCGTGTCAACGATACGTCGTACACACATATCATATGATGGGCTCTCGCTCGGAAGTGGTCATGTAGTTATTGCGACGCGACTCAACGAGGTGATGTCGCGCGTACATGCGGCTCAAAAGGGGAGGCTGGCGGACCAAATGGAAGGGTAGGGGTGCATGTGTGGTGAAGCGGCTTTTAGGGGGAGTACGGGCAGTCCGTTGGAATTATACTGAGGATGGGCGGCGTTTCTCGGAAAATGTGCGGTAGAATACACAATGCGCCAACGCGGTGGTTGCCAAATGCGGTTATTTACCAAAATGTGACCAAAAATGTGTCATACATGGCTCCCAAAGTGGCGTGCGAGTCGCAACACTATATGTGCAATGATGCCACGTTGCAATTCCCACGCTATTTTGGGACGTAATGTGTGACACCGAAATACGGCTGCCAATATGTGGCATTACACACCGTGTCAATATCACCACATGCATGTGGCCACGTGAAATCGGTGTCATGCATTATTTCCCAAAATGGCGTGGGAACAACAACAGTGCATGTGTATAATGGCGACATCTTGCAACCCCGACGCAATTTTGGGAGATAATGTGTGACGCCGCGGGTACGGCTGACAATACTATATGGTATTACACACCGTATGATGATTACGACATGTGGCCACGTGAAACCGGCATCATGTCTTATCTCCCATAATCGCGTGGGAACCGCAACACTGTATGTGTAATGGCCACACCTTGCAACCGCGACGCCATTTTGGGAGATAATGTGTATCGACAGATAGATCGTGGCCACATGTGCCGATAACCTCAAGGTGTGTAATACCACGTATTTTCCACCACCGCCGCCCATCTCCCAACACCGCTCAAATAACACTGCGCCCCTATCCCGTGCTGCACGCTGCCCTTCCCCCCCCCCCCCAACACACACACACATTCCCACCCCCCTTTATGCATTCTTTTGTTAGCTATGTCGTACCGATCCTCGGCTGCCCATGATCGATACTCATACAATGCGGCATACCGGTACTCCGCTGCCCGTGCACTAGATATATGGCTATATATGCGGTTGTTTGCAGATATATGACATGCTCGGATATGTTGTATTGCTTTATTCACTGGTTTCTGGGCACTTTTTATTGGCTCCGAAACCAGTGAAAGCAACACATAAGATCCGAGCATGTCATATACCTGCGAACAACCGCACATACATCCATATAGCCGGTACACGAGCAGCCGAGTACCGGTATACCGCGTTGTACGAGTATCGATAACATGCAGCCGAGTATCGGTACGCGTACAGCTTACACATTCGCGCCTCCTCCCCCCCCCCCCCCCCCCCCCCCCCCATCATTACGGCATCCCGCAGCGGCGCGTTTCATGACCCGTGTCACGACATGTCGTTGACACGGTTGTTCGTTGCAAGATTTCTTTGGCGTAAGAAACAACACGCCCATCACCCGTCGGCAACCGGCCACGTCGACAAACGCCGACTCTGGACATCGCAGCGCCCGTACTCCTCGACGGCGCGGGTCGCTCGTCGTCGTGGCGTGGGCCTAACGCCGCAGTCATCTCGCGCGGTCGTCACAACGTCGGCGGTACTTGCCAACATGCACTCGTCCGCAATATCTTGCCTACCGTCATATACATATACCCGCCCACAATATTTTGGACGCGTCGTGAGCTGCGGTGCGGAATTAAATGTGATGCAACGACAAGTCATTGAGACGACATGTCGTGTGAGCTACATGAAGTGCATGCTGGCAGTCGTGGCCGGCAATAGCGAGTAGCGAGTAGCGAGAAAGGGCTACTTTTGTTACATCGGCCGACCGCCTTGGAGTGCCCTACTACCTCATTGCCCTAAAGCAACACTTAAATGGGCACGGTCCCCTACTCGACCGTTGGCACGCCATCCCACCCCCATCCGCTATTCGGGAACATCCACGTGCGCATGGGTGAAAGTACGCTAGATCGAGCCCCGTTTTATGGGTTTGCGAAGGATAAACACGAGTAATTGTGACGACAATTGGACGCGAGTTTGCGCAAGTACGGCGGCATGTGAACGAGAAGACAACGGACACCCCATAGTACAACCTTCCGCATGTTTCCTATAGTGCCATGCCACCAGAGGTACACGATGTGCAAGTTTATCCACATTGCGCATCAATATTGGATATGGGGACATTGGATAATTATATAAATGCGTGTAATGTCTCGGTAAGTCGTGTCAATGACAAAAAGGGTCATGACAAATAGGGTAGTGTCATTAAATCTTCAGTAATGCAACACACGATTAAAGAGCAAATACTCGCATGCCCTTCATCAGTAGGCACGTCCATTACAAACTGCCGCTAGGGGTTGGGAGAGGGGGGTGGGATAGGCGGTGCGGCGGGAGGGGGGGGGGGGGGCACGCGGCTCGGGAGTAACTGAAAATTACCGATAGATCGCTACACCCGCACGGCGCTGTGCGTGCATTTCGTGCCACTAACGGTTCTCACCACAGCTTCCTGTCAAGTGCGAAGTTCCAAGGAAGTTTGCGCGGGGTCCGAGCGCAGCACGCCGATCCACGCGGCGAGCTTGTCGCAATCTTTGGGGTGAAATTCGCGGTACTCTGCATGTGTGGCAGCTCCGCTCCCGCCCGCGAATATTGTCGCCCAACGCCACCTTCACGGTTGTATATGCATCATTCAACTTGCCATCCCTCAACGCAAACCCGTCAGCCCCCGTTCCCTGGAAAGGCACGGGGGTTTTCGCGAGGGGCGACACGATAAAACGCGTCAATGCATTGTCGTTTCTTAGATTAGATCAGATGTCTATGGATAAATTGAGTACAATTGCCGATTTCGAGGGGAATGAGGAGAGAAAACGCCCGCGGGCCCCGCAGTGGTTGGGGTTCCGACCGAGGCAATACATGCCACACTTACATTTCCGGTGAGAGTAAGGCTTCGATTTCCGGTAATGGATACACTGGAACATTGCCGGCAGTTGGAAATGGCTGGGCTCGGAAGGGCTCGGGCGATGGGAACGCAAGGCTACTGCCAGCCGAGCGTTGTCCATATTATGAGTGAGTGCGATTCGGTGGGAGGGCAGCGTTTGATCCATGCCGACAAGACACTACGACTCCAACACGCCTTGTCGTGTATGCGATGAATAGTTGATACGCATCTGCGTGTTACGCACAATCGGTCCCATGGTTTTGTATGCCATATTGACTCACATGTGGTGTTCAATAGTGCCATACCAGAGTTATATCCAAGTGAGGACGCTTGGGAGTGGAGAGGGGTCGGCCCTCCCCTCCACTTCATTCCGGCTTGCCTTGCGCCGGATCCGGCGCGCCGGATCAAGGCGCGCCATTCTCCACCGCCGGAGAGGATCCTCCGCCGCCGACGCCACTTGGTGAGGCTATGGAAGACGGGTCAGCCAACCCTGCCGCCGAAGTACCCCCCCCCCCCCCCCCCCCCCCCCCCCGCAGCCTCGACAATAATTAAACATGTCAGGAAGATAGCTTATGTCGAACATGAAGAGGTAAAGCCTCTATTCCCGGAGCGGGCGGTGCCGCATTTCACCTTGTGGGTAGCGGGTGCTCTTTCTTGCGTCGGGCTTTTCGAATTTGAACTGGAGTCGGCGGACGGTGTCTCAGCACGCCCACGACTGCGATATTTGCAACGACATATCGTTCCACTCCGTGCGGCGCATCCCTTGCTCACCTCACCCACATTGCTGAAGATCACGCCCGTGTACTACTCCGACGTGTCGAGGACGATGTCTCGAAGTGGGGCCTTGTGTCCCGGCTCCGTGTTATACCACGCCACATCCCGCACTGCGGCCAGCCCCCGTTGCCTTTTCCGCCCAACAGGTAGTGCTAAAACCGATCCACAGCCGTGGCCGGGGGCACCGCATTGTATACTTGACACCATACCGCATAGTTTTAAACTCGGGTAGCGCGGGCTTCAAGCTCATCCGGTTATTATGGCCCCTAGTCACGACATTGAAGGCCGGGAGGGAGTCAGAGCTCTGCGTCCGGCACCAGATGAATCCTTGACGAGTTCATCTCTGGGTACAATGTCGCCGAGAGACAGTGCCTATTGGAACAAGTCACCCACTTCGTCCCGGCGAACAACGATCCCCAAATCGTGGACACAATATGATTGCGAAAGGAGTCGGCGATGGCACTGTGAAATGCATTTGGTGCGCACTACGCACAAGTACATGATAACACGCCGTCCTTTTATATGTCACAGATGTACACAAGGACGACGTGTTGTTATGTACATGTGCGTAGTGGGCAATATATAAGAACATGTCATGTCCCGGGCATTTTGATAGCAATGTTTTAGACGGTGATCCAACAATATGTGTTGGAAATTCCGTCATTGGCCTCCAATCAGTATTGCAAAATGCTTCGGGGGTTAGCTTGTTGACTATAACGCAGCGTCGCATGCCTATGGCTTTAATTCCGTAACTGGATCGCTGCCTAAGTAGAAAAAAACGGATTCTAAACGCTGCGAGGGTCTCACTGGTGCCAATCATGTCCCGGGGGCGCGAAAAAACACGTCGTCCTCTGCGGGAGATACCTCCCTCAGAAACGAATATAGAGCGGAAGTATGCCGAATATTCTTGTCTGGAGAATTAAGGGCATAATTTACCTTTTTTGGAAAACGTATAGCTCTACCTCCGGGTACAGGTACTGTAACATATGCGCAAGACAAAAAAAACTAAAAGCAACCTACTACCGCCGCCCTATCTATTTATCCTCATATTTCGAGGTGATCTTTCGCAGCGACTATTTCGTGTAAATCACTTCGTAGTCGCGGGTTCGTCACACACCTGACAACAAACCGAGGACGCTGCAAGGGTTTCATTTGTGCCATCCTGTCCCGGGGACGGGAAAAAGACCTAGTAGGTTTGTCCACACCCAACACCCGCAGTTGCCGTGTACAGGGTAGCCAGCCAGCCACCTCTCACCCGCCGCGTGGTCCAATGCCGGGTGAATGACATTATCCTTGCACCGGTCACGGCGCGCACAGGGCTTGGCAGAAAGACGCAACTGTGTCGACTGAAGGTGAGGGGAGGCACCCGGGCGCGCCTCCGCTCGCGGCGTCGCCATGCAAAGCGCGCCCTCTTTCCTGAGCAAGCGGCGGCGCAGCAGCCGGGGCGAGTCTCTGACGGAAAGCAACACCGGCCGCAAGGATGCTCTGCTCAGCGGGCCGCTGCCCAGCACCATGCTGGGTGGTTCCTTCAGCAGCAACCCGCTCAGCGCTAGCTCGTCGCACTCGTTCGAGGGAAGCGCCCGTCGCTCCTTCAAGGGCTTCAAGCACTCCGACAGCGCCGCGACGTGCCGCGCCGGCTCCGACAACCTGCCTGCCATCACCCCACTCGACGAGGAGGGGCAGGAAGCGCAGTCGGCACCTGAGATGCCGACATTTGACCACTGTTACCAGCGAGTGCTACGCCCGCAGCTGGGCTACAACACGCCCTGGCGGCCGGAGGAGCTGGTGTATGAGCTCACCAGCATGGTGCGCAGCGCCAACGGCGATGTCATCGTTGCGGGCGGCAAGATGACGCACAATGCGGGGAAGAACAAGGCTCCGGCGCTCGCCTGGCGCACGCTGGGCTGGGTCAACGTGTGGCAGCTGGATGACAAAGGCCGCTGGCGCCGCTGGGACGCGGGCACTGGGCACAGCGCGGAGCCCGTGAGCAGCGTGGCGCTGCTGGGCGACATCCTGGCGGTGGGCCACGCATACGAGCCGCAGATGATCACGCCGGGCGCGCTGGCCCGCAGCGGCAAGGGCGCTGGTGGTAGCGGCGCAACGCATGGCAAGGAGCAGGGCTGCCTCAGCTTGTGGCGCCTCAATGTGGCGAGCGCCTCCCTGGAGGAGCTGAACACGGAGCATGACGAGGGCGAGCTTTTGGCTGGCGTCACCAAGGTCACACGCGCAGCTGCCCGGTCACATGCTTTTGCATGCCATTGCACATGCCATGTAGTGCTGGTACCTAGCGCCCACCTATCCTCCCGCAGATAACATGGCTTGAAAACCGTGTCAATGAGAGCTTCGAGCCTGAGGCCGGCAGCCTCTTGGCTGTCGCCACTCAAGATGGCGCCGTGCACCTCTGGCGCTTCGAGGTGCGCCAGGGCGCGGAGCAGCCCATGCAGAGGCGGACGCTGGTGCATCTCAACGCCTTTCACCTGCCCGGGGAGGGCGGGATCCAGGACCATGGCAAGGTAGCTCCCCCCCGCCTCCCCAACCCCATCCTCCTCGCCTCCCTCTCCTTCTCACACAGCCTCTCCCGAGAAAACCGTTTTCTGCGCCTTGCCCCTATTTGATGGGCTGTGGTGAGGAATTAGCGTGCAGAAAGAAGGGAGGAGAGAGGGGGGGGGGGATCCTTCAGTCCACTTTTTAGCGGCTAGACTGGGCGCCGGACTTTACGCAGGGCCATGATTGGCAGGGCCCCAAAGAGTTCCCCGCCTTGTCCGGGCGCAGCCATGTGCGCCCTGTGAACCCCATGCGGCATATTACCCTCGGTATACATTGTGCATATGTGGGAGCCCGCTATCCGCACAGCCCGCAATCTTGCTTCTCCATCCCTTTGCACCGCCATACCTTGGATCCAGCCAGGTCTTAACCTCTGTCTCCGCAGATCTGATTGTTTTCAGAGTCGGCGTACTATTGTACGACCCCCCACCCCCTCCATATTCCGCCGCTCCTTCCCAGATTACAGACATGGACGTCCTGGACCGGTCGTTCCACGGCGAGGGCGATATGCTACTGGCAACCTCCACAACCGGGCGTGCGGTGCACATATGGCAGTTTCTGCCAGAGTCGGAGGAGAGCGTGCTGCCGCACTTTGCCGAGCCGCGCAAGCTGCCGCACCCGCGCGAGGTGCTGGCGTGCAAGTTTCGGCAGGTCGGCGGCGCCAGCAGCGTCGGCGATGCCGACCTCCTCATCACCGCCTGCATGGACTACAACCTGCGCCTGTGGGACATCGACAACGAGGTCTGCATCCGGCAGCTGCAGTCCAGCAACACGCACTTCACGCGCTGCGGCTTCTCGCTGCACGGTAACATCATGGTCGCCGGCTGCCAGAACGGCTCGCTGCTTCTCTTTGACACGCACACCGGCCTGCGCATGCGCACGATGACGGGCCATGGCGGCAGCGTCACCTCCGTCCACTTCCTGCCCAACTCTGACGGCATCCTCATCTCTGCATCGGCCGATGGCACAGTCCGCTTGTGGGAGGTAATGCCCCACCAATTCACCGGCCCCGCTTCATGCCCCAACCAGGATCCACCCTTTGGCGGATCCATTCATGCAACAACCTATAGCAAGCGCTCACCCCCCCCCCCCCCCCCCCCCCCCCCGCCTTCTGGCCCTCCTCTCTTTTCCCTCCATAGACCAAGAGTGGCCCGGAAGACATTGTGACTGTCGGCGATCCTGGCAGCCTGAGCACCGTGTACTCGGTTGCTTTCACGCGCGACGCAACACGCCTGGTGAGCGGCCACCGGGACAGCAGCGTGCGGGTGTCAAGCGCCGCGGACGGCAACACCGTGCACAGGATGAATCACCAGCCGGGGCCCACCTCCTTTGTGTTCGATGTTTCCGTGCACCCGACGGAGGACATCTGCGCGTCTGCGTGCCACGACGGCACGGTGCAAATCTGGCAGCTGCGGAGCGGCAAGCTGGTGCAGGTCATTGAGAACCAATCGGAGCCGGGCGAGCCCAAGGAGATCAGCTGCGTCGCGTTTCACCCCAGCGGGAAGTGGATGTCCATTGCCGGCTTCAACAGGTGGGCGCTGCGCCCGCAGGACATTGTGATGCGGTGATGGTGGTGGCTGCGCCCCCGTTGCGGTAATTCTCATCCACTGCCGGTGTTGCCACAGGAAGCTGATGCTCTACGTGCGCAATGAGGCCGCAAAGACCGACCGACTTGCGCCGGACTGGGTGATGGCCTGCTACTACCGCGACCACACGAACCGCATCTGGGTGCAGGACTTCAGCAGCGACGGCGCCTGGCTGGCCACCGGGGCGTGGGACGGGCACGTCAACGTGTACCGTGTGGCGGGCATGGACCCGGTGCAGAGCCACAGCGACGGCTCAAAAGTGAACGTGAGCTACTCCGTGTTGCCCTGCCAGGACGACGTGTGGGCCGCCAAGTTCCGCCCGTCTGCCGGCGGCGGCGCCACGCTGCTCGCCACTGGCGCGAAGGACTCCAAGATCCGGTTGTGGGGGTATGATGGCGTGGAGGGCGGGGATGGGGACTGGGCGCAGATTGTGGTGCTGGAGGGGCACGCCAACACCGTCACGGACATCGCATGGCACCCAAAGGGCCACATGCTTGCGTCCACGAGCTTTGACAAGACCGTGCGCCTGTGGGCCGGAACGAGTGGCGGCAAGTTTGTGCCCTACGGCATATGGGCCAGCTACTCCATGCCAGCCATGGCCATTGCGTAAGCGCCTGCACCTGCTCAACCTTGCCCTGGCTTTCTAGTGTGGCCTGGAGTTGCCTAACCCCCTCCCCCCCCTGGCTGATGTTCCGCAGCTGGAACTATCAGCATCCGGAAGACCAGGACGACAGTGGCAGCATGATCGCCATCGCCACCTTCAAGGGATCCATCTACCTGATGGACGCCACGGATGCGTGCCAGAGATTCGTGCCCTTCTCGCGCGCGCAGCACGTGCTTGAGAACGGCAAGCCTCCCCATCCCCATGTCCCCGCCGCATCCGGGTGCCGGCACCTGTGCTACCTAGAGGGCCAAAGCACCACCTTGCCCTGCGCACCTGGCGGCCTGCATGCCTGAGATTGCTTCTCCGGTGCGCTGGTGCCTGCAGCCGGCACCGGCGCGATGGCGGCCATCACCGACATCTTCAGCCGGTACCCCGAGACCATGACCTGCCTGGGGCGCAACGACAGCGGCATCCTGCTTCTGTGGGGCATCATCAACCGCGCGCATGATCAGCAGATGCTGCCATTCCTGCTGGACAGCGCACGCGATCGGCGCGTGTCGCCCCTGCTGCCGTACAGCCCGCAGGTGAGGTCCTACAGCATGCCGAATTGAGCCTGGCAGACCGTACGGTCCTCCCTTCTGCTGCACAATTGTGTGCACATCAATGCGAATTCCCCAAGTGGTGTTGGGGCATGCTGCACTTTCTACATGCGCTGTGGACTGTGCGCTGTGACTGCCGTGTTGGGGTTGCAGCGGCGCCATGATTTGGCCTGTGCGTGCAGAACATCGCCATTCTCACGCGGATGGATTACCAGCTGGTGGCGGCCATCATTGACACCATCGTGCAGATGCACGAGGCGGGAGACGAGACAACAGCAACGCTGCTGTCCACCGGTCCGACCCCCCCCCCCCCCCCCCCCCCCCCCGCCTGAAGATATGCTGTTGGAGCACACAATGCTGCCATCTACCCCTTTGGCCTTGTACATGACAGTGCATGCCATGACATGCGCGCTGCTCCCTGCCGCTGCACATCACAGGCTACGGGACGCTTTCCGTCCTGCAGCTCATCGCCAACTACCCTGACCAGGCGGTGGTGCTCCTCAACCACTTTGGCATCATTGCGGCGGACGACAAGGTGTACGGCAAGAACTGGAACCCGCACAACGTGCTTGTTGATGGCGTCTCCGTGCACCCCAGCCCCGACCCCGAGGTGGGCACTGCCCTCCCCACACCCCCGCCGCATGCTTGCTGTCTTGACCAGACACCGGGGGCAAGCGGATCCCCACCACCGCCATTTTTAACAGTGTGTTTCCCACCAGACAATGGGGGTGGATAAACACGGTATGACCGACAGCCGATGTAGAAGTAAACGGATTATCGCGTGAATAAGAATCGGACACACCGCGTCAAACGGAGAACCGCAAGCTTCATATTTTTCATATTTTTAGTAGACCAGCACCCAGGGTCGCTTGTGTCTATTACTGTTGCCGAGCGCGTCAACACGCAGCCGGTCGAATCACTCATGTACCAACATTAAAACTCTCACCCATTCAATGCAGCCAAGCTAGACCAACATACTAAAACACACACTAGGTCAACATAGTTTACTTGGGAGGTGGGGTAGCTTCCTACGTACTACATTGAGACGGTCTGATGGCGCCGCGCTATTTCGGATCTCATGCGCGCCTCCTGCTGTCTCGCGCGAGCACCTGGGACTTCACCCCGATCGCGTCTGAGCAACATCCCGGGCATCCCGCAATCCATGCAGCGCGGCGCCCAAGCAGCATCTGAGCAGCGATGTCCGCGGCGCAGGTCACCAGCAAGCGGGCGCCGGAAGGCATCTGGGACCACGAAGGCAACGACGACGGCGGGCGCATCAGGCAGCCCGGCCTGGGCTGGCAGAACAACCGCGTGCATACCTTGGCGGCGTACACCAGCCTGCCGTCCATCGTGGGCATGCCGCCGGAGGAGTGGCACACGCCGGTCGGCGTGTTCCGGAGCGACGGGCACGGCCTGAACTTCCGGAGCCTGGAGAGCAGCTTCCTGCACGTGGCGTACAACTCCAACGACCCGATGCTCTTTCACACCGCGCTCGGGCGCGCCATCATCCAGTGGAAGTGGAACGCCTACGGCCGCACGTTTTACTCGTGCCAGATCATCTTTTTCGCGCTGCAGCTCGTCACCATCACCGCGCAGGTGGGCCGACCTTTGCCATCTCAGCTCCCTGCGCCGCGCGCCACCACCGTCTTCCCGTGATGCGCTGACTCCTGCTCCGTGTTGTATCATGCTTGCGCTGACGGAATAGCCACAAAACTTGCGCACCTAAGTAACTGTCGAAAACCCCCCGATGGCACACAGCACGGTATCCACATTGTTGAACCAGAATTTAGGTTTTTTGGGTTAGGGTTTAAGCTCCCCAAGTTCCCAATAACTACTGTAACCCAGGCTTTGGGTTCGCGATATATTATCAATGTTTAAGCCCCCCCCCCCCCTCCCCCCAGACACACCCCAAAGAGAGAACAACGAAATCCATCATGAGATATATCAGAATACACCACAAATATTACACGGATCTTCCGACGCATTCCTGGGAATCAATTAATAAATTTTCCATGCTAACTAAAGTAATTGTTGCGGTTCAGCCCTGTACATAATTGATTTTGCCAAACAATGCGACCCCAAAGGGTTAGGGCGGGCCTTTCGCGGTCAGTGCCGGGTACGTTGATGGCGCAGTGTTTTAGGCGGTGTTGGAAACAGTGTTGGAAATTTCGTCACTGGCCTCCATTCAGTCTTGCAAGATGCTTTGGCAATTTGCTTGATGACTATAACAGAGCGTTGCCTACCCAAGTGGGCTTTCCGTAACTGGATCGCTGCCTAAACGGCCGTCGTAGAGACGCTGCATGGGTTTCACTGGTGCCAGTCCTATCCCGGGGGCAAAAAATAAGTGCTCACGTGCCCGCATGCACGCTCTGCCTGGCGCAGGCGATTGTGTGGGGGCAGCTGTACCGCACGGCCGCGTGCGACCTCCCCGAGGCGTGGTGGGAGGCGAACAACTTTTGCCCCGCCAAGCCCGCGGGGGCGCCCACGCTGGGCATGATGGTCATCCTGCTGACGACGATCCAGCTGCTGTACGAGCTCTACCAGGTCCTGCTCCTGGGCGGCCGCTACGTGTACAAGTTCAACAGGCACGGCCGCCCGCTGCTCTGCACCCCGCTGCGCCACAGGGCTCGTTGCACCGTTTGTATGGCCCTATTCAAAAAGGCACTCCTTTTTGCTGTGCACTTCGAGCGTTACCGGGACCTCGCTTTGCGGACCCTATCCTTGACCCCCCTCTCAAAGTAGAGACTAAGAACAACATCTATGCGGAAAGCTATGAGAACACACCACGAGTTCGGCACGGAATATCCTGCCCGATGGTGCAAACACGCCACGATTGTTGCGAGCGGTGAACCCGATGAAATGCCTTGGTAAAGGTAAAGTTGAGCCGCGCCAGCACTTGGCCTCGTGCGCCAACTGCAGCAGCCGTAGGTCTGGCATAGCCCTTAGACAGTTGCCTCCTGCGAACCCCGAAGGGCAATAAATGCATTCAACTGGGTAAACCACGCCGGATCGACATTACCCTAAACTGGGAGAACCAGGAATTGAACCTGGGACCTCCTATACAAGGGACCACAGCTCGACCGAGCGGACAAGGAATGTCCCTTGTATCTCCCGCGTGAAGCTATGAGAACACACAAGTACAGCACGGACTGTTAACATCGCGATGTGAATAACAACATCGCGATTTGAACAAGGCCCCGTCCAGCCTGCCAGAGGTCATATGCAGACGAAACGTATACGCATATATATACGTGTAGACATACAAATATGTACATATGTACGTATATACACATCTGTATGCATATATGTACAACCATATATACATGTATATACATATACACACATGCATACATACATACACACACAATTATATATATATGTATATACAGAGAGAGAGAGAGAGAGAGAGAGAGAAATGTACTCGTAGGTTTGCATGCAAGCCCACTTTGAGGCTTTTAATTGGGGTTTGTAAATGTGCACCAGCACGCGTGTCTGGTCGATAACCCACATGGATGTCCCCGTGCACGTCAACCGCTCATCAACCCCCCCCCCCCCCCCCCCCATGCGCCCCGCAGGAGCTCCTTCCACATCTACGATATCGTTTTGCTGCCGCTCCTGATGGCCGCGGGCGTAACCGGGTGGATGGAGCTGCCTGTGGCCGCGCCGTCAGTGACGTCGGTCGCGGTGTTTGCCGCATGGCTCAAGACACTCTACTTTGCGCGCGCCTTCTCCAGCACCGGCGGCCTCGTGCGCCTCATCGCGGAGATCAGCTTTGAGATGCGCTACATGATGATGCTGGTGGGCATTGGCCTTGCGGCCGCCACGTTTGCGTTTTACACGCTTCCGCCACAGGTCGGTGCTCTCCACATACCCCCCCCCCCCCCCCCCCCCCCCTGCCGCATGCGCCTTCCGGGGGGCGCGGCCCCCACCTGTTCAGACCTTCACAGTTTTGACCTCGCGCCAAAGAAAAGCCAAAGCAAAATAATGGTACCTTTCACGGTTCTGAGCATCGTGCACACCAATGTTGATGTGTTCATGTGACTTCGACCAGAGGAAAACACTTGGATTTCGATTCAAAGTGCATTTTATTCTATTATAATAACATATGTATATAACAATATAAAGGTTAGTAATATCATTATTCTTTTTCAATGTATAACAATATAATATAACATGTGGCCTCAAATACTGCAGAGTCAATATATTACAAAACCCGAAGCAATCTTTCCTGCAGTTGTCAACGTTTTGGCCCTTGATGAAAGTCGCGTGGAAAAAATAACAATGTTTTGGACAATGCTCTGGAAAGTCAACAACGATTTTATAAAGTTTCAGATGCATTGACATTTTTTGGAGAAACTGAAGATTTTTGATTCAAAACAAGCCACTTTCTTGGGCATATTTTGGAGACATGGATGGGGAGCAAATGCTCGGCGCCGCTCCTCACGCCGACTGCCCCCCCCCCCCCCCCCCCCCCCGCCCCCATCCCCCACCGGCAGGTGCACTTTGACGCCGACCTGAACGGCAGCATGGAGAACGTGTGGGAGATGATCTTCTACACCTTCTCCGTCATGCTGGCGGCGTACGAGGTGCCGTACACCGCGTCGTGGCTCACGCAGGCCATCACGCTCGTATTCCTGCTCTACCAGGCCGTGCTGCTGCTCAACGCGCTCATCGCGCTCATGAGCGACACCACGGAGAAGGTGAAGGAGAACATCAAGGTCATCGCGCTGCGCGAGCGCGCGGGGCTGCTGCTGGAGATGGAGCTGGTGCTGGGCAAGCGTGTCATGCGGCGCCCGCACTTTGTGCCGCGCTGGCTGCACCTCCTCGTCCCCGACAGCGAGCTCAAGGGCGGCGGCGGCGACGCGCTGGGGCTGAAGCAGTACAAGCAGGACCTGGCGGAGCTGGCGGACAGCATGGCGCGCATGATGGACGCCAAGATGAAGGAGCAGTCGGCGCTGCTGGCGGAGCAGCTCGCGGCGGCGATGCCCGCGGCGCGCCCGGCCGCGCTGCTCCACGCGGGCGCCATCACCCGCCGTGTCTCGAGCGCCTCGGCCGCAGTCACCACCATCCGCACCGCCACCGCCAACGCCGCCAAGGCGCGCGAAGCGTCCAAGACCGGCGTGTCGGAGGCCGCCAGGGAGGGGGACACCAGCGACGACGGCACGGAGGGCTTCCGGTCGGCGGCGGCCAGCGGTACGGGGCGCCGGCCGCTGACTTTTTCGCCGTGCATGGCCCGGCTGCGCGTGATTCCACTGCATGCCACGCCCGGGCGAGTTGTCGCACGCGCGCATGCATAGAGGCGACGGCTGTTTTTTTTCCCGCCCCCGGGACAGGGCTGGTACCAGTGAAACCCTTGCAGCGTCTCTACGACGGCTGTTATGTACGGTTTCTGAACCTACTAGCCCTACCTGCATATACGAACCCTATAAGAACCCTATACGAACCATGAAACCCTAAAGTGATATCCTAAAACCATTAGCCCTACAGCCTATATGAACTTATGCAAACCCTAACACCACAAATCAATAACCCTGTCCAAACCCTATACAAACCCTTCTCATAAGCCTCAAGTTGCGCTTGCATGCAGCCCAGCATTTAGAACAATCGCTGCAGTTCCGCTGTGATTGCGTCTACGTTTGACCGCTGGCAGGTGAGGCCGGGCCGTATTCGCAGTGGCCCTATCACTGCTCCGGCACCCGCAGTCAGGGTGCCCAGCGGCATCGGTGGGGGTGTGTTGCGTGCCGTGCGCCTCTGCCTGCCCTGGGGTTTCGCAATGCCATTGTGGGCATGCGGGCATCTCCCCATGCTGAGTCAGACAGAAGCGGCCGGTGGGGTCAGGGTTTTCGGGTTTGATGGACAAGTGTAGCTAGGCGGGTCCGGTTCGCATGACGTGGCCCAAACCAGCAGCCGCATTGGCGGTGCCGTTCCCCAGCATCCCGCGGACACTGAATGCACCAGAGTCTCCTCCCGCTGGGTGGGAGGCAGGAAGCGGCCTCGCGGCATCATCAAACCCTAGAACCCTGGCAGCATCAAACCCTAAATCCCTAAATCCACACGCGTTGGGTTTCATCCCTGGCCAGTACCATGAGATGCTAGCGCCCCCATCCACCTACCCCCCCCCCCCCCCCCTGCAACAGGGCGCACTTCGCCGCTGGTGCATGAAAACGTGGCGTATGGCATCACGCCGCCCATCAGCGGGGGCGCCACGCCGCGGCGGGACGCGGCCAGCCACCCCGTGGCCGTCGAGGACGACGAGGCGGGGGGCCGGAGCAGCGCGCGCAAGCTGTGGCGCAAGGCGATGATGACCGCCTCCATCGCCAGCACGATGGCCCAGGCGGCGCCCGCCGCGGTGGCCGAGTACCCGGAGGTGCAGGACATGACGGTGCCGCGGGACAAGACCTACCGCGCGGGTGACTCGAGCAAAAAGGCGCTGTCCCCCACTCCCGCGCTAAGCAGCAGCGTCAGCAGAAGCCAGACGAGGACCATCGCGGACCGCATCCGCCATGCCAAGTAGCGGCCCGCCTGGGCGGGCATGGCCTCGCAATGAAGAGCGGCCGCCCCGGCGGGGCAGACGCGGCTGGCTCGCTGCGCGCTCCGCGGCCACCACGTGTCCCTCCTCCAGGCAATCGGCCGCTGCTGTGCGGCGCGGCGGCGCAGCGCAGTATCTCTTTATTCGCGGCGCGGCGCGGTATTCAGTTTTTTCGTGTCTATTTAAAGCGGAGTTGAACACCCACAGAGCTCCACTCCTCAGCCCACATCCTCGGTGGGCCCATCGCCGGTGATGGCTCCCGGGCGGCTCGTACCGCAGCGGCAACACCCGCAACGCCGTCGGAAATGGGTCCGAATGATCGCCGTCCCACCGGCTACCACAACGCCGCCTGTGCGCGGCGCAACCAGATCGAGCGCGCCAGCAATAGGCAAAAGGGCGGCATGATGTAGATACACGCGCGCGCATTCGCCTCCGCATCCGCGCCAGGGAACATCCACGGCGTGGTCGGTGGTGTGGCCGACCGGGCCGGTGCGTCGCCATGTGCGGCATGGGACCGGACACACGCGTGGCTGCACGGGCGCAAGCATGGGCACGCGGACATATGCCCGCGCCCGTGCGGGGAGGTGTTGGTGCCATCCCGCGTGCCCATGACATGATACGTGCCAACATGTACCACGACATTTCAAGATACATCATGAGACGTATCATGTCATGGGCACAAAGGTATACACCATCATGCATGCATGCCATGCTCATGCATGACATGCCACAGAACACGCTGATGCGCCGGCAGGGGTATCAACGTCGATGCTGGGCGGGAATCGGCGTGGGCGTTCGGCCGTGTGTGTGGCCATTGGCCGCATTGGCAGGTGCGAACATGGCGACGCGCGCTCCGCCATTATTCCCGGGGAGCAGGCACCCGCGTTGGGGTCAGCACCTGGTGCACTGAACATGTGCACCGGCATCAGCAGGCAGGGTTCGCCCCTCTGTGTGGCCACTTGGGGAGCACGGCCATGATACCAGCGCGTAGGAGGCAAAAACTTGAAACGGCGGCGCCTGGCCGTGTTTTGCCGCCCTTCTAGCGTTTGTTCCTATTTCTATTTCCACTCTGATGTCATTTTACTCTTGTTATCATTGCCGAAGTTCCATCAAAATATACTGTTTGGATGCGTTAGTAAGGATTACATAATCATAAGAAGCACGCGCATGTCGTCGGGTCCCCGTCGGCCAGCGCGGCCTTTCTCGCGGTGCACCTGCAGGGTATGGTTGTAATCGTCGACATGCACATCCCGCACTCGGCAGGACACGCCATTAAGTCCCCTGGCAAAGAACATGAAAATTGCAGCCTTCTCTTCGTGTCTGCAATCTTTACAAAACGCACTAGGTAATCCCGAATACCGGTATACATGCGCGTGTTGTGTTATACTGTGTAAGGATTCAGACGGGTGGAAGAAGTATGCCGAGTAATATGCTGCCAATAATATGATGGATGTTATCTCATCGTTGTGCATCAGTCCGCACCTCTGTATTGCACCCCTGTAATCTCAAACAATGCACGTATACTTTTCCTGTATAAACTGGTAATGCGAACTTGAACAATTTTCTTGGTGTTTTCCGAAATCGAATCGCAATACGACTGAGATGTATCCGTCAGTCTTATTTCAACATAGTCCAAACTATCAACATAGTTCTTCACGTTCTATTTCTGTTGTGTTTCTATTTTGCCGAACTTCCATCCGAATAGACTGGTGAGTCATATGAAGACACACCGTGCGGGTAGCACCGCCACGTAACACCGGCCGGCTGCCCCGGGTCCAGCCAGCCAGGGCCGGGTAGCCGAGCCGCGGAGACTGCGCGGGGTGGTGGTCCGTGGATGGCATGATGCCGCCTGCCCATTAAAGGGCGCATCTCATCGGCCTGTCACAGCCAGCACCCGCCCACCTAGGCGGGGTAGGGATGGCTGTCTGTAGCTTGTTCTGAGGCTGCCGGGTAGATAACAGAGGCGTGTTGTCTGGCCTCCCCGATTCAGGGGAGCGGTGGTCTCTTGGACGAGGGGTCCAGGGTTCGATTCCTGGTTCTCCCAGTCGAGGGCAATATCGGCCGGACCCGTGTCCCGGCGGGGTTTGCCTGGTTGACGCATTCGCCCTTCGGGGTTCGAATGAGGCAACGGTATAAGAGCCTGTGCCAGACCTGTAACAGCAGGTGGCATAGGAGGTCGTGTGCTGGGGCGTGGCTTTGGCCGATGACCCCGGCCAGTGCCAGTGCAAAGTTCACTTTAATACTTTACTTTACTTTTATATCGACATCTCATTGGCAGTCGTGGCGGCTAATTACCGTACCATTTTGTTCGTTGACAACGCGTCGGAATATGTGTGTGGCATTATTGCAGAATTCCGATGTATCGAAAAACACTTATCGTTTTTCCTCTTGTCCCCCTGGGGGAGGGGGGGAGGGGGGGAGGAGACAACCCAAAGATCGGCTACGGTACATCGGCACGTGGTGTTACGTGTAATATATCCGCGCTGCGGTGATTGCCCAGATGCGCAGGCCACTGCCGGCACTGCCCGGTCAGCGGCACCCTGGTGGTCCATGGGAAACTGAAGTCGCCCAACATGAATGGGATGCCATCAGCCGTTCAAGACATCGTCGCACTAGCTGCTCGCCACGGCATGCAGTGAGCCGTTCCACAACTCAACCGCTAGTGGAACAATGCGACGGTGGCGCCGATCTGCCGGGCGATGGTCGGACATGCAACGCCCCCGGGGATGCGGCAACTACGAGGCGGGGGCCCCCGCCGCCGCCGCCAGCTTGCCGGCGCGGATGAGCTCCAGGGTGTCGAGGCGGGCGCGCTGGGTGAGCGGCATCACGTGCAGGCCGGCCACGCCCGGGAGCGCCAGCGCGCGCTGCAGCGTCGCCTCGTGCTGCTGCATCCGCCACGCCTGCGGCGCAATCCCCACTCTGTCCGCTCAGCCACAAGCCCCCCCAGCCCCCCCCCCCCCCCCCCCCAACACACACACACACCCGCACTCACACGCACTCATACACAAAATACACACACACACAAAACAAATACAATATATATATCCCCCCGCCACACACACGCACACTCACAAACACACAAACAACCAACCCCACTATAAATTCGACGATGCCTGAAGTCTACCCGTAGCGTGGCGGAGTTTTCATCTTCGGGCTCAAATTTGATACAGTGGTGTTGTACACAAAGTTCTAACAGCGCTTCGCGGCGTTTACGAGGAAAGCGCGGTATTGGCGTTTCCGGAACGCCGTGGACCTACTGGTACAGGTACAACTGCAGTTCGCGCAGCAAGAAGTCAACAAGAGCTGGGGCGGGTTCCGGCAACGACCGCAAAGTGCTCGGCCGGCCGACGACAAGTGCTCGGGCAAACTCCACTTAAAGAGTACAGCCCCACGGACGACGACGAATGGCCTGGTTTGGATACAATGCGGCGTCGAGGCAGAGGCGGGGGGGGATGGTCGGGGCCGGGCGGCCCGGTGACCTTGAACTCGTCCCCGCCCATGTCGGCCTCCGCCTGGCGCCACCGCGCCACGGCGCCGGCCGTCCAGTCGCATCCGGCGGCATCGCACAGCTGCGCCCAGAAGGCGAGGTTGCCGCCAGAGCTCAGCATTGGCACGCCCACCACCAGCCGGGTGGCGCCCAGCAGGCCGCGCCTGCCGCAACGACGGCCCATCTCAGCGCCGCGCCTCAAACAGTCACAGCATCTTGGCGGCACGACGGGCGGGGCCAAAACCACGTGTTTGGCGTATTTGGTGTTACGTTCCAACATGCTATCGGGCGCAACGGCACCGCTTATCTCTGGGAATCTCGCTTTGGGATATCAACAGCTCCGTGCCAAAGTTAGACCCAATCCACAGGCGACCTCGCGTAGGCGCCAATTTTGGCTAATTTGGGTCTTCCGCAGAGCCATTTTGATCGTCTGGCGCCCCCTCATGGGGGATTGTTTCAGCGCCTCAGGACGAACTGATGTTCGGGCCTACACAAAAGCAGCACTGCCCCACCTCAACAAGCGGTGCCTCTGCTGCTAGACCGATTTTCAATAAGCGATACGGTGTTGCATTAACCCTTTCATGGCCCCAGCAACTCCTACCCCTGCCCCGCGCACTTGCAACGCATCCACAGCGCTCTTTCAGCATTTGTGCCACCGGTGGTGTACAACGTAGGATACGGAACCACTGGCATGCGGTGCTGCCAATGGTGCTTTTAGTACGGCTCAGTGCCGGAGCGATTACGGATCGGGCCATGCTGCGGCGGCTGCCTGTCTGGCGTAGTGCGTGCAGCCTGTACCCGCCTCCCTGGGTGGCGACAAGGCAGGGGGGGGGGGGGGGAACCTGTCGGCATCCTCCAGCCAGCGCTCGAAAGAGGGCCAGTCTAGGGGGGGCTGCGTCAGGACCACCTCCGCGCCCGCCTCCACCTGCGTGAGTTAAGGGCCAGGCGTGATGTCAGGATGGCGTGACAGCTTGGGCCCCCAAGCAAAGCCCCCCTTCCCCCCTCCCCCGCCACACATATAATATGTACATAATAATATAATGAAGTAACTTGACAGTTGACTCAGCGATGCGTCCATTTTTCAGAAAAAATTAAAAGAACGGGTTCTATATCACTGGCCTACACTTCCATGAATTGCATTGCCAGCGCTTTGAAGTACCAGAGCTTTTTTTCCATTAATACCAGCAGCGAGTAGCGAGTACCAGTACTCATAGTCTCCCAACCGTGAGATCGTAATCGGACGGCTGTGTAATTAAGGACCGTGGGCGGGCGGGTGGGCGGGCGGGTGGATTATAGTACTTAGTAGTACATGTCAGTAGATAAGCGCTTGTGGCAGCTTGGGCCCCCAAGCAAAGCCCCCCTTCCCCCCTCCCCCGCCACACATATAATACGTACATAATAATGTAATATATGTACATATAACGTGATGCATTAAAAATATATAATATGATATATAACATGTATATCATGTATATGCATATACAAAAAAATATATAATATGATATATAATATGTATATGCGTATAAGGATACGATATATAATATAAGGATATGATATGCACATGCATAAAATATACATGGATATCTTTAAAAAATATAATTTGATATAAAACATGTAATGATATGATATATATAATATATAAATGTATATGACGGCAAAGCGCAGGAGGCCGAGCAGCGCGATGAACCTATATAATATGATGATAATACTGTACGTGATATCGTTGTATCATATATGTACATGATGTATAACATATGTGTACATGATATATACATGTAATTAATATTTTATTTATAACATACATATAAACTAAATATAATAAATGTAGATATAATATGATATAACACATGTATAACATAACATTTGTTTAGTGTTATATAACGTCTATATAATTTATTCATATGATAATGACATAGGTATATGTATATATACCTGTACGCATATTTTATATACAATGAATTATAGACTGTTTTGATTTGGTGATGCCCTTTGACGGCTTCAATCCATGTACTAACGCGCCCCCCCCCCCCCCCCCCCTCTCTCTCTCCGGCATGTTGATTGACCGCAAACCAATCACCTACTTATACAGCAATCTTTCCACACCCTCGGCGTTATTGTCTGCATTTGTAGACGGCGCATGAAAGGAGTCGCAGCAGTTGCCATGCTTTGAGGCCGCTACGTAAACCTGCTTTTGCACCCCCCCTCCTCCTCCTCTCTCTCTCTCTCTCTCTCTCCGGCTTGTTGATTGAGTGCCGACCAATCACCTACTTGTACAGCAACCTTTTGACACCCTCAGCGTCATTGTCTGCATTTGTAGACGGCGCATGAAAGGAGTCGCAGCAGTTGCCATGCTTTGAGGCCGCTACGTAAACCTGCTATTGCACCCCCCTCCTCCTCTCTCTCTCTCTCTCTCTCCGGCTTGTTGATTGAGTGCCGACCAATCACCTACTTGTACAGCAACCTTTTGACACCCTCGGCGTTATTGTCTGCATTTGTAGGCGACGCCTGGAAGGAATCGCAGCAGTTGCCATGCTTTGAGGCCGCTACGTAAACCTGCTATTGCACCCCCCTCCTCCTCTCTCTCTCTCTCTCTCTCCGGCTGTTGATTGAGTGCCGACCAATCACCTACTTGTACAGCAACCTTTTGACACCCTCGGCGTTATTGTCTGCATTTGTAGGCGACGCCTGGAAGGAATCGCAGCAGACAGTTGCCATGCTTTGAGGCCGCTACGCAAACCTGCTATTGACTCCCCCCCTACCCTCCGCCCCCCTCCTGTCGAGCAGATAGAATCGGAAATCCCAACATATCTTAAAATATAACAAAACATGATGCCACGTAGGGTCGGCTGCGCCCGTAGCATGCCGTTGCCGATAGCATGAGGGCTGCTTTCGATTCGCCGTTCGCTTTTTCCCTTCTTCTTTGCTCTTCTTCTCCGTTCCTCTCCATTTTTGACTTTTTTCTTTGTATGAAATTTGACGGATCTTCAGCCCCGCGACCGCAAGACAGTTCAGCAACCTTCTGACCCGCACGCCAAAACCGTACGCCGCGCAGCTCCTGACCAAAGGATCATATACTGGTCCACGAAATATATTCATGCACCAGGCACCGTCATCAAGAACAACACGGACTGCGCCTGCCCCAATGCATGCCCAACCAGAGACACCCGGTCCCACAAGGACATCAAGTGGACGCCGCGCGCCCCCAGTGACGTCCGTTGCCCCGCCAACCCCGCACACTCGCGGCTGGGGGAGATCACCTTGCGCTCCAGGCGCGTGGCGTCCGCCTCTATCAGCGGGTTGGTGACCGCCCACAGCTGCAGCGACGAGGGCAGGTCCCCATCGCGCCGCAGCGCAGACGCGATGGCCAACGTGTCCTGCGAGGAGGGCAGGAGGCTGTGCGTGGGTTTGTGCGGGGGCGGGGATCGGTAAGTGATGGAGGAGGCAGCAGGAGATGGGGTGTGTGGAAGTCGGGGGGGGGGGGGGGGGCGGGAGATACGGTGGGGGCGCGAGTGGAAAGGGGGTGATGGGGGAGGGGATGGGGGTGGGAGGTATTGGATAGAAAGGTGGGTAGTGAAGGGGTAAAATGAAGCGGAATGGGGTGTATGGGGGGCAGGGAGTGAGGGAGATAGGAGATGATAAATGGTAAGGGATAGGGGGTAGAGAAGGGGGGGGGGGGGTGAAGAGGGGGGGGGGAGGTGGAAGGGGGTGACAGCGGGACGGTGTGTGTATGGTACAGTATTGTGGAACCGCAAGATACATTTATCCATAATAATGACGGAGTGATGGAGGAGGAGAGGATGTTTCACTCCTCATTGGGAGGTCGTCAGGGTACCAGCGGCAGCCTCTTCGTCAAGTGACGGCTATGTTGCACGGCGCCCCGATGCACGGTGAATTGCTTGAGATGCCGACTCGCCGATAAGAGCATTAATACCATTTGTTCTAGCCCTAAAATACCATTTGTCACAGCTCCGCTCCTATTCCGCCTGCCAGGCTGAAAGGTTCTCCTTTCCAGTGCCATTATTTCCCCGGCGTCGACCGTGTCCAAGTCACTGCCGGTGGTGGTGGCCTACCTGCACAGTTGGCAAAGGGACGCAAGGCTCACCTGGCAAGGGCGGGTAGCCGGCGCAGCGGATGGCTGCCGGACACGCAGAGCAGCGCGCTGGCGACGCCGGTGCCGTCCGCATGCTGACCCTCTGGTGGTCATTAGACGTGAGAAGGGGGGGATGAAGGGAACGGGAGAGGGAGAGTGGGGGGGGAGGGGGTTAATGAAGGGCGGGGGGGGGGGGGGAGTGATGAAAGGAAGCGAAGGAGAGGGGGGGGGGGGGGGTTCAGCCAGGGCGGTTTCAGACTCTGGGTGACATGCTGGTGCGCACACACATCAGGCTGGTGCCTGCGGCCTCGGGAATGCGGTGCGGTCACGCTTGGGGGGGGGGGGGGGGTGGTTGTTAAGGCACGGGAGAGCCGAGGGCGCACCGTCCCCGAGCGCCTGGTGCAGAATGTGGCTCCGCAGCGACCCCTTGCTGCGGCACTGTGGGTGGGTGGGGGGAGCGGGGGATTGGGGGGATTTGGGGGGGGGGGGGGGGGGGGAGCAGTCTCAGCCGATTAGCATCGATCTTTCACGCCATGTGACGGCCCTCTACTAATGGTGAATGCGGCACATGAAAAGGAAAGGGTGGTGGGGGAAGGGGGCGAGGGGGTGTCACCTGAACGCCCACGGTCCGTACCAGCATCTTGGCGTCGCCGGCCTGAGAGCGCAAGTGCACGGGTCTCAGCAGCGCGTAAGCATGCTAGCCGGGGACACTCCAGTCCATGTGGACAGTCCCTTGGTGGCCATCCCGGCCAAGTGGCAGAATGGCGCAGATACAGGGGGGGGGGGGGGGGGGGGGGGGGGACCTGGTGCGCAAGGCCCGGCACTCTCATGCCCGCATCGTTGCCAAGCTTGCCGGCGCGCAGGGCGTCACCAAGCGCGCGCCAGCTTGTGGCCAGCGGCAGGTCCGGGTACACCTCTGCGGCAAAGGCGCCTGCAGTGGGTGGGGGGGCGGGGGGGGGGGTTAATGACAATACACCGCAAACCCACAGCGAATTGCAAATATTTTCATACCATGTAGCATATACTTATCTATACTTCAGATCGGTTGTATCGCGATTTGCAGATGTTTGGCATGTTTGCACGAGGAAGAGGGAGGTACCTGTGTCCCATAGCCGAGCGTCCTCACCCTCGCGGGCGCCAATGGAGCGCTCTAGGGTGAGGAAAGGGGCGGCGGAGCCTGCTGCTGCCCGGGTCGGCACGCGGAGGTATTCAGTGTTGGTACGATGTGCGACTTTTTTGGTTGGTCAGTCGAGTGAGGCAGATGCGACGGCAACCTCAAGGGGAGGCGGAGGGGGGCGGACGGGCAAGCGGCGGCATCGTCTGGCGGCCTCGAGTAGTAAAATGGCCTGCGCAGGACCTACCTGCTGTGTCGCTTCTCGCCCGGACTGGGCTTAGCGCCCAGCGGAGGCGCGGCAGCAGGCGGACGGTCCGCATGCTCGGCAAGCTCGCCCGCTCGCCCGCTGTTCCGCACCCTGGCGGAGTGTGGCGCCCGCGGCTGGCGACCGGCATGGGGGTGGAAGCCGGCCTGCTCGCGGCGGACGGTCAGTGGGCGGCTATGGAAACGCTGTGGGGTGTGAGACTGAAACCCGGCGCTGGGCGGCGTCACTGCTCCTCTGCTCCTCCCCAGCCCCGATGTCGCGTGGCTAGCGGCAACGCAGGGGAG
Organism: Tetraselmis striata; assembly: GCA_006384855.1. Lineage (NCBI taxonomy): Eukaryota > Viridiplantae > Chlorophyta > Chlorodendrophyceae > Chlorodendrales > Chlorodendraceae > Tetraselmis > Tetraselmis striata. The sequence continues at coordinate 114,449 of VCJN01001300.1, read as the reverse complement.
GGGTCGGCCCGTGCTGTGCTATGGGCAGCTGTGATGCGACGATGTCGTCTACTGCTACTCGGGGTACATCTGCGCGCGCGTCGCGAAATAACATGTGCTTATTTCAGTAAGTATTAATCCTGAAGGATTAATAGCATTGTATATTAATCTGTATAAAGAGTTAGAATACTTAACCATTAATCCATACGCATTAATCTGTACCAAATTAGATATGTACAGCAGGATTAGGTCTTACACATTTAGCGACATGTGTAAGATCGCTACGGTATTATTTTATGCTGCTGCTGCAGCAAAATATACCATATCTACCGCCTATCATCATTTTTTTTCGCCCCCGGGACAGCTGGCACCAGTGAAACCCTTGCAGCGTCTCTACGACGGCCGTTTAGGCAGCAATCCAGTTACGGAAAGCCCTGGGTAGGCGACGCTCCGTTATAGTCATCAAGCAAATTGCCGAAGCATTCTGCAAGACAAATGGAAGGCCAGTGACGGAATTTCCAACACTGTTGGATCACCGTCTAAAACACTGCCATGAAAATACCCGCCGGCACTGACCACGAAAGGTCCGCCCTACCCGTTTGGGCGTCGGCCCATTCGAGTAATGCGAGTTGGGGCAAGCCCCAAACCGCGGAGCAAAGCATTTCAGGAGTGCGATACATGTGCAACAAAGAAGGCAATGTGAGGGAGGGCCCGACGCCATAACCGGAAAACTTTCCCATTCCAACTAAAATCCAGGGCGCCGTGAAGGGAGGGGGGGACCCCGCCCAAAATAAAGACAGTTAAGTCCTCAGGTGTTGACGCAATAACCGGACTACTAATAAAATCCCTGAACTCCGGATCTATTAACAACCTAAAATTATGACGGTGATACTTCCACTGCGGGCACTCCACCAAAATGTGTTCGATAGTCTTAGATTCACCTCCACAATATGCAGGGAAGTGTTCTAGTAGGAACCGCTCAGGCATGGCATGAATCCGGGCCAATCGGCGGGCAGTGGGAAATACCCGGGTGCGTAATTGTAGCAAAATGTGCAACCCGCCCACAACGCCCGCGGGGACACCCACACCGTACTGCTGTGGCAACAGGTTTGACGCATAAGGACCTATCATCATATATATTGCCGTGTGTATTGCGCTGTGGTATACCTTCCCACATAATAATTTGCACACCCCTCCTTTTTAATCACCGCCGCGCAACGAATCGGAGCAGTTTACAAATGTTCGGCTGCTGAGTTCATTTATGATTATGTGACCGCGCCTGAAATAAAGAAATTAGTTGCACATTTATATTATCAATCATCACAGGGTTTCATCAAGCCTTTAATACGGCTCTAACAACTGTGCTACACAATAACACAAGTAGTGGTCATGGCGCCAAACGCCATACGCCAAACTTTGTGCATTGAATAAGTACCCCCATACGAAATTCAGGCGACGGTGCCCCGGATGTGCCGCCACGCATGCATAGCGATGGCCATGGATGGGTGGGGAAATCTTGTGGCTAAGGCAGGCTAGGGCGGCATAGTAAAAATAATGGGGGTACGGCCATGTGAGGCAGCGCGTTGATCCAGAAGCAGCGTGCACTACGTTTCTCGATATCATCGCAGCTGCAGCAGTGGGGCCTCATTCAGCAGCCATTGATTGCAGTCAATGCACGCACATATATTCATGGCGTCGCAGGGCTATCATTTCTGGTCAAACAGATCTCAAACATGTATCGCAAATATATTCATTCAATGGGTCCGTATCATACAGACACATGGGGATGGCACACGGTCTGGTATTGAAGCTCAAGACAAGCGCCTTATTCACTGCTTGGGCATAAATGGAAGTGTTGATGGCAACGGCTACAACAGAGCGCAAACTTGGGTGTAACGCGCTTTCACATCATTTGCCCCGGCCCTACACCTCCATAGTGCCACACCACCCTGAACTGCAGAGCACCGGGCAATCTTGCGCGCGCACAATCTCCGCTGCCCAGTGTAGCCACGTAATTATGGGCATATCGACGTAATACTGTACTTAATCCCAATACTTAATATGTGGAGCAGTGTAGGAACTTACCATTATATAATTATTCGGCACACATGTCGCTGAGACTTTCTCATTCAAGGTCAAAAAGCGACAAGTGTCCGTGAATAAGGCGGCTTGTTTTCTTGTTTTAAAAATATGTTGACGTAAAAGTTAAGGTCCAAATTCCAGCACCAGGTGCTATTTGGGTTGCCGGCACCATGCTGACCTACTTCTGGTAGGTCTTGGCACCCTGTCTGATGGCAGTCCTGGCGCCCCCCTACGGAGCCCGTGTGTCCACAAACCTTACACACAGTCCTGGCATAGCATCTGTTGCATGTTCCTGCCTGTGTTATGGCGACTTTGATGTTTGACAATACTCTTGTCATGTGGCGCTGTATATGCGCTGCAAGTTGTGACTATGGGTAGCGCTACCGGCAGGCCGCTGGCACATGACTCGCGCAGTCGTGCTGCTGGCATTCAGCTTTGGGCGACGCCACGTCTTGGTACACCCACAGCCGCCGGGCTGAAGCAATGGCGATGGCGACCCGTGGCGAAGGTCTCCCCGGAGCTGCTATGCGAGAGCGTATCGCGAACTTGGACAAAGCGTCTGCCGCTTGGCGCGCTGTGGGGCCAGCAGAGCTAGCCGTCGTGCGGGGAACTGGCGCAGCATAGACACCAGCACAGTAGCAGCAGGATGGTGATGACCCAAAATACCATTCCCGCGACGAACGTGTAGAAGGTCGGCTCGAAGCAGCCGGCGCCCTCGTTGTTCACAAATACTAATACTGAGGTTTTCCCTTTTACGGCCCAGACTGATCATACCGATCTACTCACCGCTCAAGCTACCTCTGGTGAGACTCTACTCCCTCAGGATTTTACTACTTTGGTTGATAGCGGAGCGGGCCTTAACTTTGTATCATGGGATATTGTTCAAAATACCATTTGCCGACCACTAGGCTGCCCCGAACTCTCAAATTTGTATTGGCAGATGGCACCACTTCTCGTATTGCCAAATACTCTGTTTCCCTCACATTGACATTTACGGGGGAATATCAAACTAAAGCAGAGTTTGTTTGTCTGTCAACAAACCACCAATTTCAATTGGTGTTGGGGATCCCTTGGTTGCGGGATAACAATCCCGATATCGACTGGACTACATGGCATATCACTGACCGTATTACCAAGACCCCTTTTTTATTACTTCTGTTATGCTGCGACCTGCTTCTGTTAAGCCGGTCTCCGCTATTAAAACGGCAAGAGCCATGCGCGAGACTGCTTCAGGCCATCGGAGGCAAGTTGATACTATTTACCTCTTGGCCACTTTTTCTGAGGACTTTGTCCCTGCTACTAACAAAAAAGAAAACTGACAACCTTGTCCTTGATACTGACTTTGGTCTTGAATACAGTGAAAAGGTCACGGCATTAGTGACAAAACATGGGCATGACAAAGCCACTCTTACTGAGTTACCACCTAGTAGAGGAAAGTTTCATCATCACATAGACCTCTCTGATGATGCCCAACCACCGAAGGGCCACATCAATGCTTTAATGTCAGAGGTAGCTTTTGATAGCCGCGCTCTTTCAAAAGCGCGGATGATCCGTGGATGACACTGCGAGAGTGTATCGTATATATATCGTGAGAATATCTCCTCACACATTCAAACTAGAATCTTAACGGTACCAGTACCGGTGACAGAATAGCCCGGTGTAATCAAACCCCTATCCTACCACCAATATCACCATAAATACGTCATCTTGTGATATACTGTGCCATGATCCTGCTCCCAAACCAGCGGAATCGATGCGTTGTCTCATACCCTGAATGACCTAGGTTTAAACATCGTCATTTATATGGGGTATAGTCATCGAATTTGGGGTGATACGGTATAAGTGCAGCGGCAATCCATGTGTGTCCCGCCATAAGACGCACAGTAGGGATGGCACAATGTCTGGTTTTGAAGCTCAAGCGCCTCATTCACTGCCCGGGCATAAATGGCAGTGCTGATGGCTGCGGCTAAAGCAACAACACAACGCGAACTTGGGTGTAACTCGCTCGCTTTCACATCATTTGCCCCAGCCCTACACCTCCATAGTCCCACACCACTCTGAACGGCGGAGCACCGCAAAATCTCGCGCGCACGATCTCCGTGGCCCAGTGTAGCAGTAGCATGTTGACAGAATTCGCAGTCTGCATACTTATGTGGAGCGATTTAGAAAAGTCGATCAGTTATTACTTATCATTCATATATTCAACATATTATTCATCACACATCGCTCAGGCTTTCCTATTCATGATCGATCACATATCACCAAAAAGTTCATCACATAGCGACCAGTGCCCGTGATAGAAGGCGGCTTGTTTTCTTGTTAAATTATGTTGACGTGTGCGCTGAAGCGAGTGGGGAAGGTCTGCCCGGACCTGCTATGCGAGAGCGTATCGCGGAACTGGACGATGCGTCTGGCGCTTGGCGCGCTGTGGGGCCAGCAGGGCTAGTCGTCGTGCGGGGAACTGGCGCAGAATAGACACCAGCACGGTAGCAGCAGGATGGTGATGGCCCAAAATACAATTCCCGCGACGAACGTGTAGAAGGTCGGCTCGAAGCAGCCGGCGCCCTCGTTGTAGCAGTACTCGCACGCCACCACCTCGCTGGGAAGCACCGCGCTGCAGAACGCGGCCGCGGGATCGCTCGCGCTGGTAAGGTTGCGCACGCTGGCTAGGTCCAGCCCGTTGAACAGGCGATCCGGCTCCAGGCCCTGCGACCTCGCGCAGTCCTCCGCCGCGCTGATGCACGCGTCGCTGGTGACGTACCACGCGACCAGAAGGGCGGCCCCCACCGCGAAAAACACCGCCGCTAAGCTGTACGCGATCTTGTTGCTTATGGAGGAGCAGCCCCAGTAGCATGCCATGCTGACGCTGCCCCGCGACCTGCAGCGGAGAAGCGTGCGCGGTGCAGTCCGGAACTACACAGCTGCGCTCCGCAGGGGCTTCCGGCGGTTGGCCGTCTGGAACGCCGGACCGGTGGCGCAGGAGACCACACGAGGGGTGCGTTTCGGCGAGCTGTAGCGCCCAGTCGCTAGTAGTGTCTGTGCGACGGGTGACGGGTGAGTGACGCGGCCGGTGGGTGACTCGGTAGTCGACTGTCGTCTGGACTGTTGATGGTCGGTCGGACGGACTGACGATACCCGGAGCTACCTGGCCTCCGGCGGCGGCCCATATGTGTTATTAGGGCTAAATACGGGCTCATCTTTGCCCCGCTGGACTGATCTAACTACCCTAGCGCTATAGGGAGTATATTCGACCGATATCCACATCATCGTCAATCATTAGCGCTAATATCTAGTGACGAACCCCCGACGGTCTGACGGCCGACTACATGTATCCTCGCTACGTCCCCTGGGCTGGCGTCCGCACTTATCGCCATCACAACCCGCGGGCCACGCCCGCCCTGCCGGCCCTTACTGCTTCCCAGCCTTCCACCGATCCCCGTAGTCGCGGCATTGGCGCGAGTCCAGCTGCCAGTGACGACCGCATTAGCAACATAGCTCGCCGCTGGTATCGTAGGAGTGTATAGGCACGGAAGCCGTGCGCATGGTCGCTTTCTCGCCCGCCGTGGGCCCGGTAGGCGCGTGTCGCCCGCCGCGGTGCCCGCCCGCCGCGGTGTCAGCCCCGCCGAGCCGGCGGCCGCGCGCCGATGGCGAATGCAGCTGGGTGACTACGACTCCGGCGCCAGTCTCGGCCAGCGCCGCCTCGCTTGACTCCGCCGGAAACTCGGGAACTTCTCTCGGCCGCAGGCTGATGTTGGGAATGCTAGCGGGCTCCGCAGCAGCGGGCGGCGGCAACTGGCGGCAGGGTGCCGCAGCGCTGGCTGTGGAGGACGATGGGGAGGAGGACGGCGGCAGCTTCTACCAGCGATGGCCCTACCAAAAGGCCGCGGATATACTGCCATACATCCGTGCCAAGGCAACGCCGGGCGACAGCGAGTCCATTCTGCGGGCCATGGACGAGTTTGGGCAGCGGTGAGACGGCGGGCCCTTCGTCCCTGGCTTGGTCGCCAAATTGCGCCAACTCCACTACAGGAGGGCCCAATTGCTTAACGGGCCCCGAATTCTGAACGATACGAGAGTAAAGAAACCCTGCTGGTAAGAAGTTTTAACATGGACCTAAAGCGTCTCTGTAGGGGGCGGCTGCCCGTAATAGAAGACCTCTCTTACTGGTACCCTCTGCTTATTGTGTGTCCGGGAGGGTACGGAGGGAGGACGAGGGGCATTTGGGAGGGCTCGAGAAAGGCTTACACGGCCGCCCCGCCCCGACTACCTGGCTTTTAGGTACCCCATGTGGAAGCTGGGCGAGGAGAAGGGGCGCATGCTGGAGGGCATCGTGGCGGAACGCGACCCCGACCGCGTGCTCGAGCTCGGCACCTTTCTCGGCTACTCCGCCATCCGCATCGCGCGCACGCTGCGGCCCGAGGCGCGCCTGACGTGCATTGAGGGCAGCTCGGAGTACGCCGCAGGTGATTCCTGCCCCCCCCCCCCCCCCCCCCGGTAGCCCCGTCATCAATCCCGCAGGGAGACATCACAGGAACGGCTTGCCTGCGACTGCCCGGGCGCCCTGTGCTCTTGTACGGGCCGCGACTGGCCTTTATTGGACCCGCTGTGGCAGGTGTGATGAGTGATGAGCTGGGTCCTGATAGGACGGTGTGCGGCCGCCGTTATCATAATACGAAACAAGAGATGAGCCAGGGCAGGAAACATTAAACCATATACCGAATATCATTTCATCGATGCTGTACGCTCTGTGCCACCTTTATAGTCAACGAGCAGCTGTGTGCCAGTAGAATGTAGATGGATTGAATGGGTGGTGTTTATTGCATGTCACTATGACTCCAGTGATTCAGGATAGCGACTTGATAGTGCACATGAAGTATATTTATGTGGGGACTCATCAATGGTGCTGATCCACTCGTGTGGGCCCTCCAGTGGCGCGGGAGCTCCTGGACATGGCTGGCCTGGGGGGCAAGGTGTCCATCGTGGAGGGCTTTGCGGGCAACCGCATCCCGGAGGTGGCGGCCGCGGCGCTGGGCGCCGGGGGCGGCGGCCCGCCGGGCATCATCTTCGAGGACCACGCCAAGCAGTGCTACACGCCCGACCTGCTGGCGATGGAGGCGGCGGGGCTGGTGGTGCCGGGCACCTGGGTGGTCGCGGACAACGTGGTCTACCCCGGCGCGCCCGGCTTCCTGGAGCACCTCGTGCCCGCCAACGGCTACGACACGCAGCTGCTGGACGCCGATTTCGAGTACGAGGAGATTTGGCGGCAGGACTGGGCTGGGCCGCACCGCGACGCGATCTCCCTCTCCAAGTTCTCCGGCGTGCCGCCCGCCGAGGAGGGATAGTGCTCCTCCGCACCCGCCCTACTACATGCTACGAGTCCCTCTTGCGGAAGACATTAGCGGCGTGTGGCTGTGAGCATGAGACACGGTGGCAGGGATGCCATTATTGCAGCCCTGGTCCGCTTCGCAGCGTACAGGCCAACTACAAATGCCAAAACAAAAAACATACCAGCATGCCACTCTATCACCAGGTGGATCCTCATACCTGTAGGATCGCGGCATTGACTTATGTGGGATTTAAACCATTGTTGACATCTCGCCAATGCATAATGCCTTTTTGGGAAACAATATATTGGTACCAAAATGCCCCCAACGCTCCCTGCTCCCCTGCTCTGCATTGTCCACTAATCGCAACGCATGTCGGCCAGGTGGTGCTACGGCCGAGTGCCGCAAGTCCGAGCAGTTGTGATTATGTATCCCAACCAGGAGGGAAGCACATGCAATGCGCTGCCACTGCTGCCCTTATAATGCTCGGCAAGCTGCGCACCTTTGTGTGCGGGTGCCGCCACACGTGACATTAGGCTGACTAGATTTATATTAGGCATTGGATTTCATTAGCTAAGTGATCCCACCTAATACATCCAGGCTTCCTATACTAGCTAGGCTAACTAGGTTTATATTAAGCATTAAGATATACTGCAGGGTAAATGGTCCCACCGAATATCATCAGGTTTGTAGTAGGCATTAGGTTATATCAGTGGTCCCGCCTAATATATCTTGTCTGACATTAGGCTGACTAGGTTTACATTACGTCTTAGGATATGCCAGGTGATCCCACCCAATATCACTAGGTTTGTAGTAGACCTTAGGTTGCCCCCCCCCCCCCCCCCCCCCGCCCGCCCCCCCCTGTTTGCGCCCCCTTCCCGTCTCACCCGCCAAGCATTTCCCATATAACGTCCGTGGGAATGCGGTCAATGCAGAGCCGGGAGGACAGGTACACCCAAGGATGATTATTGTCGGGAGTGTGTTGGCTGGGGAATGCCAAATTCCTCTGCCCTGCATAGCGGCAAGCGCAGCCGCTATGACGGATATCGGTATGTTCTCAGTATGTTGAATAGTCTATGTAGGCCAGCGGGAGTTCAAATCTCTTTCAGGCATCCTTCGGCTTGAGGCCGCTCTCCTCCGGCTTGACGAGCTCCGTCGAGATGGCCGCCTCGAGCAGCGCCGCCCGCTCCTGCAGCTCCGCCTCGCTCCCCCCGCCCGACACCTCGAGGTAGTACTTCAGCTTGGGCTCCGTGCCGCTCGCGCGCAGCGTCAGCTCGGCGCCCACCTCGAAGGTGAAGGTGATGTTGAGGTCGCCCGCGATCCAGGGCAGGACCGCTTTGCCGTCGGGCTGCGACGAGTCCAGCCCCACCCCGAGGTCGCGCACGCTGCTGATCTTGAAGCCGCCCAGAGACTGCGGCGCGCACAGCGGAGAGACTCAGATAAAGGCCCGCCGTGCCGTTCTCATAAAGTACCGCGGCGGAGCAAACCGGGCACATGTCAATGATATAAATATAAATAAGTAGGTATACATTGTATACACATGGATGGCAAATAGTACATACATAAATTTAAGATAATTTATTCATTTCATAAATATATGATAGAAACGATAATGTAATAGATACGCGCCTCTGTAACATGTAAATGATATAATTATAAATCAGACAGGTGTAATATTATGATATATACACTATAGTATGATAAAAACTAAATATAATAGATAAGCACCTCTGTCATATATTACATATAATGGCGGAGCCCACGCCCCATGGGGCAGAATGGGAGTGGGCTAGGCTTACCTCGGGATAATTGCCGCCGCTGCGGATGCCATCAAAGACAGCGGCGCTCTGCGCGGGCCGCTCCGCCACAAAGTAGCTCTGCCGCCCCACAAACGTGCCGTAGCGCTGCTGCAGCGCCGCGAGGTGCTGCGACACGGTGGTGCCCTCCGCCGCCAGGCGCGCCGCCATCTGGGTGAACGCCACAGCCGCGGAGATGCCGTCCTTGTCCTGCAGGGAGGAGCCGCGATACAGTACAGGGCACAAACAAACAATTGGTGTCGGCCCCTACGCCAAAGGGCAAACTGTGCTGTGACATCCTTGCTGGTGGAGGACAATATGGAAAGATTTTGGCGTATGGTCTAATTGGGTTCGCCCCCTCCTCCCTCCAGCAGTGAGTTGCAACGTTGGGTGATTGGGATACCCGTGCACATTTTGTGGTGTGCTGTATTAGATTTCAAGATACATGAATTTATTCCTCTCGTCGCCGAACAAGGGGGGGGGGGGGGGGGGGGTCCAACACATGAACACATAACGAAATCATAGTTGTGGTATGACGGTGTGTGTGCTCACACGTGGTGCTTCCTCCCATAGCTTCCGGTAATAAATGCAAGGCATGCTGAGTGAGCCCTGGAGAGGAGCCCGGGTGTACCTTCTCAAAGGTGCCAAACATGAAGCCGATGGCCTCCTCAAAGGCAAACACGGTGCGGTAGCCCTGCGCCTCTAGGTCCTTGGCCACGTTGCCGAGCCACTTGAAGCCGGTGAGGGTCTGCTCGAAGCGGAAGCCCTCCTTGGCGGCCATCGCGGCCATCATCTTGGAGCTCACGATGGTGGTGAGCATTGCCACCTCCGACATCGGCACGCCGGGGTTCTTCTCGCGGAACACTGTCAGCGCCCAGTCGGCCAGCAGGATCCCGATCTCGTTGCCGGAGAAGGTGCGCCAGCCGAGGGGCAGCGAGGGGTCGCGCTCCGCGACGGCCAGGCGGTCGGCGTCGGGGTCGTTGGCCACCGCGAGCGGTGTGCCGGCCTTCTCGGCCGCCTGGAAGCACAGGCTCCAGGTGCCGTCGCCCTCCTCGGGGTTGGGGAACTTGACAGTGGGGAACTCGGCATCCGGCTGCGCCTGCTCCTCCGTCATGACCGGCTCTGCGTGAGGCGGGAAGCGGACAGCGCTGGGCATTAAACATATCCACATCTACATACACATACACATACACATACACATACACATACACATACACATACACATACACATACACATACACATACACATACACATGTAATTACGTATACCTATAATTAGGTATACCTATACCTATAGACGTACACACAATGACAATGTATTGGTTATGACTGGCACATGATATCAGATAACAATTTGATTCTTATACATATTTGATTCTTATAAGACATGGGGAGGGGGGCACTGGCTACACACCTGGCAAGTTAAACTCGCGGAAGGCGCGCTGCAGCCACTTGCCGCCCACGCCGTGCAGCGGGGTATACGTGACACGGAAGCCATCAGGCACCGCGACGTCCAGCAGCAGAGCCTCCCGGAGCGCGGCGTAGTACGCAGACGCCACCTCCTCCAGGGGGTCGCTCAGCCCCGGCTGCTCCGCGCCCATGAAGGCGGACACGTCCCACAGCGGCAGGTTGTCTAGGATGGCGGTGGCAATGCCGTTGTCGTGGGGCGGCACGATCTGGCAGCCATTGCCCCAATACACCTGCGCATGTGGGGACCAACAGTGAGAGCGGGCCACTCCTGAGCCAGTCTCCTTGATGGTTTCTTTATGGTTGGTACAGCCCAATGCGGTAGCATTTAGTCGGGTTTTGTGGGTCGCTACAATATCGAATTGTTTCGCACTTGTGAGTTGGAGATTCCGCGTTGTATTCGTGGTATGTTCTGACATATCTCTAGATTAACCTTAATTTTTTTCCTTCAGAAGGGAGTCGAAAACAATGATATATTAAAGTGAACCCAGGCACGTGGTTTCGGTGCTGTGTGTGAAGCCCATCATAACGATTCGTGCATGCTCTATGACCAGTATGTTTATACCGATTATATATACCAAAGTGTATATAATCGCTATATAAGCTGTATTGGCTCCGTAATTGTGTCATCAGATGCATTCCGCTCACTTGAGGGCGATGTCACCTTGTAGCCGTTGTACTCCTTGGGGTTGTGCGAGGCGGTGACCATGACGCCGCCCGCGCAGCCCAGCTGCTCCACAGCGAACGCCACGAACGGCGTGGGCACGAGGTCGCTGAACAGGTGCACGGGGACGCCCTGCGACAGCATCACCGCCGCCGCGATGGTGGCCATCTCCATCGAGCTGTGCCGGCCGTCGTAGCCTGGCACCCGTTGAAGCTACGCTCAGTGCCAGAGATCACCCGACCGCTTGACGGGTTTAGTAAGTGTTGAGAGTGTGTGGGAAGGGTGGGTAAGAGAGGAGAGGGAGGAGGGGGGTACCGATGACAAAGCCGCCGGTAGCCAGCTGCTCGGCGCTTTTTGCCTGCAGGTAGCGGCACAGCCCCTGCGTCGTCTGCTGTACCGTCACCAGGTTCATGCGGTTGAAGCCGGGTCCCATCAGCCCGCGCAGCCCCGCAGTACCTGCGCCGCCATGCCGCGTGTGCCGTGTCATGATGGGCGGTTGCTGTGGTACCATCGGAGGGTCGACATATGCAGACAGGGCATGGGAAATCCGCGCCCAGCTCACCAAACTCCAGGCGGCTGCCCATAATGTCCTGCAGCTCCTCCTCCTTGCCCTCCGCCACCAGGCGCCCAACAGCCGCGCGGCTATCAGCATCCGTGTCGAGGCTGAGCCACTCCTGTACCATCGGCTCCACGGCCGAGCCGGAATCAATGGCGGCCGCCATGGCGGAGCGGCCTGCTCCGGAAAAGGATGGACAAATCACGGCTTGAAGAGGCTCGAATGCAATTTTGAATTTCTTAGAAGTAGCAAGTTTCGGCAGGAGTTCTTGCATTATCATGTATTTACTTCAATAATTGAAAATGTTAACTACAAGATCATCATTACATTGGTTGAACACGGGTTATGGTGCGGAAACGGGAACCGGGGGGGGGGGGGGGGGGGGGCAGGGGGCGCAGAGACACACCTCGAGGCTGCCTGGCGGCTGCTACCCTCCGCCCGGCGGGCCTAGTCGAGGCACGTCGAGCCTCGGCACCTGGCAGTGCCGCCGGGTCCGGCTTCACGCCGGCGCGGACCCGCGTGGCGCCACCTGCGGCGCGCACGAGCAGCGCCGCTCAGAGTGTGTCGGTCCAGGATGTAGGCGGGCACTCGCTGCGGGCCGTGGAAGTTCCTCACCCATGTCGTGTTGCGACGACACCAGGCAGCGCTGGCCGAAGCATCCACTGGCAGTTGATATGCAGGAAATAGTGGTGGCACAGGAGGGAGCCGTTCTTCACGGGCATAGATGGGCAAACCGCCGACTCATCTGGGGGGATATTCAAGTCCGATAGAACGCCGATACTGACACACGTTATCGACGGTCAGGGATAGCGCGGCCCCTCGAAAACGGGCAGGTGGCAAGCGCATACCTGCGGCGACGAGAAGGCTACCTCCTAGCGCAGCGGAGGTCTTGGTCGCGATCATATTGCGTCGAGGCGTGGCCTCTGCGTGTGTCGGTACGATGGGGGGATTTGCCCGCCTTGCTGGCCGTGGGCGACTGGGCGTTTTGGGGGCAGGTCGCGCGTTCCTGGGGCGCCTCGAAAGGGTTCCAGATAGGATATGCCGCTTGGTGCCGATTGATTTGCTGCCGAGGGAGCGGCGGGAGGGCACGGCGTTGTACGTTGGCGGGCGCGACGAGATATGGCGCGTCCTGGGTGAGTGCTGACGACATCAAGTTAGCCACGGCGCAAGGCGCTGTCGCGCGTGATGGGGGCGTTGCGTGACACGTGAGCCCCGTCTACCCGCCTGCTGACGCGCCGGGTGTCATCCTATCGGAAGGGCAAAGATAGGGTATTGACGTATTAGGATAGTGGTATCAATAGGGTATTGACGTATTTCTAACCGCAGAGATACTGGTTCCTAATATCAGGTCCGACATATGACGGGTGCTGCAATAATGATATAGATGCGCTATATATAGTACTTCTCCCGTACGATGATTAGTCGTAGGCATCAGTAGTGCAGGGCAGCGTCGTACACGATACCCTAGTGTCTCTATCCGCTATTTTTCCTGCCCTAATCGAACAAGAGTTCACAAAGCGATTGCGGGACTTAAGAAACTAAAGAAAGTGTCTTTGCAAGCGATGCATTCTATATGGTGCGCTGGCGAGCAGCTGCCGGCCGCGTCGACAAACCGAACTACTTTGATCGGCATTCTGAGCGATAAAACTAGGATGTTCGACATCATCGCAGCGCAACAACAATTAGCAGTGGTGCTAGAGATGCAAGTGCAACAAACGCAAGCGGCGCGGGCTGCCAATCAGCCAGCATCAACTCTGCCATCCCACTCTAGCCAGCAAACCAAGCCGCCGGGTGCTAATGCGTATATTGGTGCACATTGCACTAGCCAACCATACATGGCATGTAATAATATATACATGTGATCATGTAAAGAACTTTACTTTTTAAATTCAAGTATCTGCATTCCTTTATATTTGCGATTATCTAATCAATAATAATAACATGCATTTATGTGTATATATATATACCCTACGAGTAGTGGTCGGCGGTCCAAGCACTGCAGTCTTGAATGATATTTGCCCGCTTTGACGGTGGTCTACATATATACATCGTCGCGGTGATGTTGGTTGTGCGCAACTTCCCTGGCGGTCCTTCCGCCCCAACCTCATGCTTCCTTCGTGGTCAATCCGTTCAGGCACTTCGGAACTTTGTCGCTAGCCAACGTGCTGAGTTCCGCCGTCACTTGTCGCGCACACGGAGGGGGATGTTGCAGCGGCTCTCGGCTTGCGTGCATGGTACCTTGGGCGGCATTCTCTTTGCCGGTGTGCAGATGGCCAAGTCTTATGCGTGGGCTCGTGCCCATTCTGCGTCTTCTCATGTTACTGCTTCCACCTCGCAGTTGCTGTAGAGGACCTTTCAGATTTTCTTTTTTTGGTGATTTCTTGATATCGCGTTCTGCTGCTAGCTCATGTAATTATATATATATTTGTCATTAATAGAATATATGCCGCTTTTCAGACAACCAGGCGAAACACAGTGCTGATTAAGTACTATATACAGAGCGGCGGCGCCTGCGGCGCCGCCAGATTTTCGGGGTTTCGGGAATGACGGGTTCCGGGAAACTCCTCGGATTTGAGCTCCGCTCCGCGGGAGCTGCAATTTGATGTGTGACTCGCCTACTCTTTCCGAGAATCACAAATCCTGGACAAAACGGGGCTTAGCCAGGTTTGTCCGGACGAGCCCGGTTGGGCTTGACCGGAGCGGCTACCTGGTACCCGGTAATTTTGCGGCATCAAGTGAAAGCAGGGCGGCTGCTGGCTGGCGGGCGGCTGCTTATTTTCACCAGTGCTCTGTCGCGCTGCTTCGCGTCTCATCCTCCCAGGATACACACCGGCGGCAGGACAGCAGGGCGGACGGATAAGCCATCCTGAGCGCACGATCACCCTGCAGCTGTCTGTTCAATCAAGCGGCGCCAAGCAGGCCGGACGTGAACAGTTTGGTAGACTATTGCCCCGGTGGCCGCGCGCGCGGGGGCTGCAAAGGCGTGTGAAGCAGGCGGACATCCCGGGCGGCTCAGCGCGACCACCCGCCTGCTCGGCCCGTGTCTGAGCCGCGCGCCCAGCGCCCCATCACTCACCGCCTCGCCGCACACCGCAGGCGCATGGCGGCGACGTCGTGAGTCGCGGTGGCAGCGCCCCCTCGCCGGTGGTTGCACCCGCTCACCGCACCAGGCCGCCTATGCCTGGATGCGCGCCAGCGTGCTCGCCCGCCTGGCGGCTGCCGCGGTGCGGCGCACGCCGGACGGCGGTGTCGGCCCCGTCGCGGCGTCGGCGTTCCAACGCGGCGCCAGCGGGACACACATTGGCGGGGCGCCGATGAGCGGGTACGCGGCTGGCACGTGCCGCAAGCCGCCCTCGCCGCCGAAGCCGTCCGCCGCGCCCCCCGCCCCGGCGCGGGTGGCCCGCGACGCGGGCGGGGAGGCGTCGCCCAGCGGCAACGGGGAGCGGCGGGATGGGGCGCTGGATGGGCGCGCGCTGAGCCGCGCGGTGATGGCCACCCGGGGGCTGCGCGAGCTTGAGGCGCTGGTGGCGGCGCGCTGCTCGCACTTCAACGCCATCAACGTCAGCCGCGGCGCTGAGCCGGCTCGCGGCGCTGGCCGGGCGGGCGCAGCCGCGGCCGGGGGGCGGTGGCGCCAAGTCCGCGCGCGCGATGGCTGCCGCCTTGGAGGCCCACCTTCAGGCCCGCACGCCAGAGTACGGCGGCCGCGAGCTGGCGCAGGCGGCGCTCAGCCTCGCCAAGCTGCGCCTGGGCGGCGACATCACGTACGCCGCGCTGGCGGGTGCCGCAGGCCGGCTCGCGGGCACGGGCCGCCTGGCACCGCGCGACGCCGCATCGCTGGCCTGGGCGTTTGCGCGGGCAGGGCGCGCCGATTCTGCGCTGTTCGGCGAGCTGGAGGCGGCCGCGTTGCAGCGCGGAATGGCGGGCTACGGGGCGCATGATCTGTCGTCACTGGCGTGGGCGTATGCCGTTGCGCGGCGCCCGAGCGACCGGCTCTTCCGGGCGGTGAGGCCGCCGCTCCCTCCCCAGCCCGCTGAGCGCCCCTAACATAATCAGCAAGATGGTGGGGAGGGGAGAGGGGGGGGGGGGGGGGGGGGAGAGGGGGTGGCAAGCCTCCATGGAGTGTCTTTGTGGAAGTCTCGGCGGATGTTGCTGCCGCTGGACAGGTAGTGCTCAAGTAGACTGTATGAAGTGTGACGCAGAGTTAAGCCGCTGTATCCGGATGGTCATTGCTGGCCGGACCATGAAAACACTGGACAGAATGTGCCCCATCTATCCCCCCTCACCCCCCCCCCCCCCCCCCCCCCCCCCAGCGCCCGCCCACTCACCCCGACCTCCGTCCCCCTTGGTTGGCTCAGATTGCTCAACGCGCGGAGGGGGAGCTGCCCAAGGCCAGCGCGCACGTGCTGTCCAACCTGCTGTGGGCCTTCCCGCACGCGGGGCGCGCCGCGCCGGCCCTCTTCGCCGCGGCGCTGCCGCACGCGGCGGCGCGCCTGGGCGAGTTCAGCGCGCAGGAGCTGGCGATGCTGCTGTGGGCATACGCGCATGCAGGGCACCCAGCGGGGGCGCTGTTTGACGCGGCGGCGGCACACGTCTTGGCCTCAGGTGGGACCACGCCCTGCTCGGCAGGTTCCCCCACGTACCTCTGCGAGCTGAAACAGGGGGGCCAATAAGGAGAGTGTGGAGATTCACTCATACGCCTGTTTGAAAAGATATAATGCAGGACAGTTGATATATTTGGGCTCGCAAAGGCGTTTATGAAATGGTACAGTGTACACGGGTATCCATGTGTGTGTATATATATATATATATATATGTATATATACACATATATATATATATACATATGTATATATGTATATATATGCAGTTAATCAGTCAGTGATAAAAGTTAAAGCTCGCCGCGGGACGTCGCCCGAAGCCGCCCCAGCACTTTACCTCTTGCGCCAACTGCAGTTGTAGGTCTGGCATAGCCCGTAGACCATTGCCTCATTCGAACCCCGGCGGGCTAATGCAACAACCCGGTAGACCCGGAACACGCCGGGTCGACTTTGCCGAAACGCATTGACTAGGAATCGATATCCGGGACCTCTCCATGCATGTATGCCTCCCTAGATATAACCTATACCCAAACCCTAAGCCTTCTGCTCGCATGCTGAGTGATTACTTGTAGGTAACCCTGTTGGGCGGTCAATTGCAGCTAGGGCTTGACAGGGTCTCACGAAAAAACAGGAACCTACAAAGGAAAATAGAAAGATAAGAAGTAAGTGTTAGGGTTTGCTAGGTTTGACCGCCCTACCCTGAACGCGCTACGGCGGGGCATCGGATTCATATCATATGCCCGCCCACGCACATCAGCCCCAGCCATGCTGACCCCGCTCCCCCCCTGCCCCCCCCCCCCCCCCCCCCCGCCTTTGGCGTGGCCTAGGCATGCTGGCGCGGTGCAGCTCCCAGGGGCTCAGCATGCTGGGCTGCGCGTACGCGGCGGCGCGGCACCCCGCGCCCGCGCTGCTGGAGGCGCTGTCGTGCGCGGCGGCGGCCCGCGCGCCGGCGATGCCCACGCAGGACCTCGTCCGCCTGGCGTGGGCGGCGGCGACAGTGGGCAGCGGGGGCGGGGGCGGGGGCGCGGCGCACGCGGGGCTGCGGGGCGCGCTGGAGGAGCGCGTGGCGGCGGAGCTGCCCGCGCTGGGGCCGAGCGTGCTGGCGGGGGCGGCGGCCGCGCTGGCCAAGCTGCCCCCGCCCGGCGGCCGCGGCGACTCGGGGGGCGCCCTCCTGCGCCGCCTGCAGGCCGCCGCCGCGCGGCCCGCCACGCTGGCGCGCTTCGCGCCGCACGAGCTCGCCACGCTCGCGTGGGCCGCGGCCAAGGCAGGGCAGCCGGAGCCGGCGTTCTTCGCCGCCGCGGCCGAGCACGCGCGGCGCGGCCTGGGGGACTACGAGCCGCGGTGGCTGGCCACGCTGCTGTGGGCGTACGCAAAGGCGGGCGGGGGCGGAGGGGAGGGCGGAGGGGCCGCCCTGGCGCGCGCCGCGCGCCCCTTGGCCCTGGCCCGCGCGGGCGCCTTCTCGGGGCAGGACCTCGCGATGGCGGGGTGGGCG
Organism: Tetraselmis striata; assembly: GCA_006384855.1. NCBI lineage: Eukaryota > Viridiplantae > Chlorophyta > Chlorodendrophyceae > Chlorodendrales > Chlorodendraceae > Tetraselmis > Tetraselmis striata. The sequence goes on along the minus strand of VCJN01001300.1, from coordinate 96,491 downwards.
TTTGCGCGGCTGGGCGCGCTGGACCAGGCGCTGGCGCGGCAGCTGGCGCGCGCGGCGCGGCGGCGGCGTCGCGGCCTGGCGGAGCTCGGCCCCGCGGGGCTGCCCAGCCTGCTGTGGGCGCTGGCCTCCGTGCGCTTCCGCGCCCCGGAGCTCTGGGCCGCCGCGGCGCCGGCCGTCGCCGGCCTGGCGGGCGACATGTCGCCGCAGGGGCTGGCGATGGCGGGCTGGGCGTACGGCGCCGTGCGGCAGCCGGCCCCGGCGCTGTTCGACGCACTCGCGGCCGCCGCGGAGCCGCGCCTGGCAGGGTTCTCCCCCCAGGGGCTGGCCATGCTGCTGTGGGCGTTTGCGCGGCTGGGCCAACCGGCGCCGGCCCTCTTTGACGCCGCGTACGCGCACGCGGTGCCGCGCCTCGGCGGCTTCGACACGCAGAGCGTCGTCATGCTGGCGTGGGCCTTCCAGGCGGCCGCCTACCCGGCGCCCAGCCTCATGGACGTCGTGCCGGCCGCGAGCCGGATGTACGGCGGCGCGCCGCCGGGCTGCTGGCCCGACGAGTGACGGCTCCGCGCCGTCGTCCGCCGTGCCTGTTGTCGTTTTCCGTTCGCGCCCCTCCAGCTGTTCCCGAATAAAGATACGTGTGCGGGGCCCCCGGCTCGCCCCACGGCCGTTGTTTGAGTTCGCACCGATGCCAGTGCCGGCTCGCGGCGTAGGCCTTGCTGGCAGCACGCGCTCCTTACATGTGCCGCCGGGGAACGCGCAGGCAGGTGCTGAAATAACTGCACCTATTCCACGTATGTATAGGTTGCAATGAATAATAAGTCTCTAATTATTATATGCATGTAATGAAGTAACTGCTGCCGCGCGCGACAATGATGCACGACCTGTGCTTGCGGGTCCGCGCAGGGCATGCGCGGCGAGAGTATGCTTCCCCTCTTGTTGGATCCCGATGCTTGAGGTTGGCAGGGGAAAGACAATCCTCTCCCTGGTCTCAGGACGGCCGTATCCCTGCGAACAGCTGCTTTATATATGCGCAATAAATCACAGGAATTCCGAATCCGTGCGGGGGTTCTCCGGGAAATAGATAACCTGTGGACGTCGCCCCCGCTATTAGCGGCAGATCCCCTACGTGCGTTAGTGGAAGCCTAAGTCCACACCCATCGCGGAATACGTGAGATGGCGAGGGCATTTAGCAAGGCCACAACGGTGAGACGCAGTGACTTTTTAATCAGTGAGTTTGCAGCACATTATTGTGCATTACCTAGACCAGCAGACTAGACAAAACTGATGCATGGTCTTTTTAGTACGGACTCACTAGTCTATCCGCTTATAAGTGCGGCAAGTAGAATAGAATAGAACATGTCTTGATATTTTGCCGTTTCATGAAGGAAATCTGGCAGAAATATAATAGCAGTCGTATTGCGAATCCGACCATCTCTGACAGCAATAAGGACAGCCTTCGATGGGGCATTTCCCGTGTTCAGGAAAATGTTACATCGATTTTTTCAAATTAGACAGCAAAATACAGGAATAATGCGCGTGTCCGGGGGGGAGGGGGGGGGGGGGTCGTCTATATGCATGCTCATCCTCTTGCGGCTGTTGTCAACACGCTTACACGCACCATCAGTGGTGGCGGTGGGATTGTCAAGAAACAAAACTACATATAACGGCGCCATGAGCTACAGCTATGCCATATCGCCGCTGCGCTCCGAATGCAACCGGTTCGTCGTAAACACCGGCAGCTCGCCTACACACCAATTACGCGGGCGCAGCAACACCGCCTGCGACGGGGCTCTGACCGCTCGCAACTCGATAGTTACACGGGCGCGTGCATACAGTAGTATACGGTGATCGCTGCGGCCGGCATAACTACTAAATACCAATGTATCATGGTGGACGTTTGGCAGTCGTTACAAATAGAATAGACGAATAGGAATATAAAACTAAAGTAGTGATGATGGTTTGCTGAATTATTTTGAATAAAGAAAACTGATAGTACTTGTACTAGCAGACGATGCGTCAAAGTGGTATTGCGGATTGATTCTGGATTGATTTGGATTCATTGTTTGGGTTTTGTATTGCACATGTATTAAGGAAAAGGTATAGGTGTATTGTTTGATGAAAGTACATAGCAATACATAATGCGGGTCAATATGCACATCGACGATACGATAATGCAAAACCATACATTGGCAACGATAACTACGTGTTATGTAATCGTCATGATGCGGTATAACTAAACGCGCAAAATGACGCGTCTACATATTTACAGGTACTTCTAGGGATTACATACTTAGGGCGTTTAATAATGATTCATTTAACGCCGTGGAATAGAGTGTACTAGACATGAAGATTTGAGAAATCCGTACCGCGTAAGCAAAGTTTTGCGATGCTGGAAATTCAGCAATATTAGTAAGATTTATACTAATAGAGTGACAGCACCACATAATAGCAGAACAGAACAAAAAGGTAGAAGGTGGCGGCCGGTGGCACCGCCGTTTGAAAATGTTTGCCACTATGCCACCTAGACTATGGTATTTGCCGCCGCAGCGCACCTCGTCCTTGTAGCCACTCGTCCGGGGTCAGACAGGGCGGGCCGCGAGTTGACTCGTCCGGTAGCCTGGCCGCGACTCCCTCGGGGCACTCCGGCTCATGTATCCTGCCCCCTAAGTCGTTGCCATGCCCGGCCTCTCCGCCCCCGAACGCCCGCGGCCCCCATCTCCTCGCATTTAAGTGCCGTGCCCCCGTCTCCTCGCGCTCGCCGCCCCCACTCGTTCTCACGGCGGGGCCGCTGAGGGTTTCCCAGGTGTTTTTTGTCGGGTCGGCTGCAGGGCGCCGCCGGAACGACACGCACTCAACCGTGTTAAGCCGGGATTCGAGTGCTTTACAGGTGGAACAAATACGGGTGAGGGGTACGCCAGATCTTTTGCAGGTCGGTCGCGGGTCGTACCGAGGTACAAGATCACGATTTTATTTCGAACAACCCTCGCGAGTTGGCTTCCCCCGTTCGAGTCGTGGACACACCGTCCGCACCCGTAGGTGGATCTCGGAGAGGCCGACGCAAGGCCGAGGTCGTACATGAATTGTTTTTAGCAGGCTCCCCGTACATGGTTGCTTCCCGATGGCGCCAGTAGGCGCTACCGGGACTACGACGAGTGTTATTTTAAAAGCCCCCCATAGGGCGGCGCATTATCGGGCCCGGGTGTCCCGGTGACATGCAAGGGCCACAGGTGACTAAGACTCATGTGACGAGCATCAGAGTGGCGAATAGCTCGATTTGCTGTCGGTGCGTGTTATTGCAGCTAACGCAAATAAGCGGCACATCGCGCCGGCAACGTATGTATCTTGTATATATCGCCTAGATGCATCGCGACTACATTCCGGGATGCCGCGAGGACGGTCAGCTTCGTTGTACTAGTAAGAAATGGCGGCTACTGATGAGGCGCGCGGCGGGCGGGGGTGTATGTGCTATCTGGCGTCATCATGTGTTAGTAAGTCGCAGGGCGCTGACGGATGGAGCCGAATACATCCTCGCCCACAGCGCCGGCGCGGTGAATGAGACACGCGATACGGGATACGGCTGCACAATGGACGTCGTAAGCACCCTCTAGTTTCGGAGCGTCACAATCAGCGTCGGGGGGGACACCGGGATGGCATGCATATTAATCATTTTCAATTATACAGCCCCATGCTTGAAGCATCATCATCATGCAAGGTCGACAAGCACAATTGGAGCTGCAATCGCTATAGTCAGAAAATGATACTATGATATAAAATGAAATTATTGAAAATATATGATGTCGCTGTGCGGTGCGTAGTGTTGATCCGCAGTCGGGAGTGGTGGGGAGGTAAGGTGCTGATGTTGTAGATGGCACGCTAAATGCAAGGCTTGGATACTAGACTTGTACGCCATATATATCATATATATGGCCAATATTATATGCTGTGATAGTCTAATGCTATCAGTTTCCCATCACATGTGTCGCACAATGCAGTACTGCACGGCATAACCGGAAAGTACGTGTGGTTTGGTCGCCGCAGGAGTAGATAGCGCGCACGGACGAAACGAAGGATATGCCGGCGGCGGCTTGTTTTAATATATGTTATGTCCCGCTACCAGCGGAAAGCTTACTTACTACCGGCAACATGACGAATATATGAAGGCAGACTCGTATGTCGGCTCTAACAGAGGGTATAATAGTAACGAATTGCCGACGTAGGGCATGTTTAGACCTTCAGCAGGGTGACATGCCAAATATCCGAATATGATATAGTAAGTTGAGATACTGATATATGCTGCTGTTACTAAACGTATACATGGTTGTATAGATGTATAGATGTATGTAGATGCATGTATTTGTATATTATTGCTATACTGACTCATGATATTGCGGACCCGACTAGAAAAGCACTTGCGCCGATTCCGTGCGACAACTTTTGAAAAGGAATTATAGTAACGCGGTGTAAAATATCTTTCTGATGATAAGCAAGTGTAACTTTATGCGTCCTATAACAGCTATATGCAATTATGTATTATGTCGCAACTACATAAATCTAATAAGTATTGCGACCAGTAATTCAGCACACAATTCCTTGGTCCTTATTAATGTGGCAGAAAATGTCATTTTTGCTTGAAACTAAAACAAAGCTGACTATTTAAGCATTTATGGCTACAGCAAGGCACCGAGTTGGGGTCGGGTGATGCCCTTCAGCAACCCCCTTGCCTACCTCCGGGCTGGGTGCGTTTAACCATACCATACCATACCATACCATACCATACCATATTTGAGCGGTAGGACTACGGAGTCGGGCACCCCTCTCTACATATCTTGTAGTGGTGACTATGCATAACATATGACGAAACGCCCTCAGCATGGATCACATGCAACGCAAGGCAAAATGATGGGCGGCGACACACGGATCCTCCCGCTCGTAGTATTTCATTATTAGTTTTGCGCGCTTTCGCATTGATATATTGTATGGAATATATATATGTGTTAATATTATGGGATTTGTTATTTGCACCCTGAGGGTGCAGTCTTATTTGCAGCCCGGGTATCATTTTTACATTTCTATTGCCCAGAAGTACTGGGCTCTAAGTTGTCCATGCATGTCCAGTTGGACACCCTGCTACGGCATTCATACAGGATACGAAGTCGGGGCGCGGGCGGGGCAGTGCCGCGCGGAATGGCTAAGTGCCGGCAGTGGCAACTGCCTCTCCATTCGCCGGCTGTTGGTTCTCCTTCTCCGCCTGCGCAAGCAACGGGCAAGTGGCACGGTTGTGCCCCACCTGCTTGCAGTTGCCGCACTTGCGCCGGTTCTTGGCGCGGTTGTCAGGGTTGTGGTAGTCCACTACGTTGGCTACAGCTTGCTTAGACTGCAGCAGAGGCCGGCTCTCGGACGGCTCCATCTCCAACGCCTTCCTCTTCCGTATCTTGGCCTTCAGGTGAGCAATGGCACTCAGGAACTCCTCAGCCTCCTCCTCTTGTATCTGTCCATAGTCCAAACAGATCAGGGACGACAAGGTGCGGGACTCTCCCCAGCACTTGCCATACAGGTACTTCGCGCGGCGCTGCTCGTTGATAGGGATGTCGATGGCCTTGTCGAGTGCCGCGCACATCACCGTTGTCACACGAGTAGATGGCGGCACGGGCGGGAGGGTGACAGTAAGCTTGGACTTGTTGTTGCCATATGTCCATAGTTCTGCGGTCCTGAGCTCCGTCTTGTGCCAACGGTGGTTGATCAGGTGGAGATGGAAGCCAACGTGGCACACCTGCCTGTGGGAGGCGAAGTAGTGGCGGCACGGTACGCCTGCTGTGACCGCCATTCCGCAGGTACACCAGTGGGACTTGAAGACGCGCATACCATCCACTTGCACGGGGTCGTAGAACACAACGTACTGAGACACGTTGTGCATGTTGTTGGTGACTTGCAGAATAATGCACTCGGTGTCCGCCTCTGGCAGCGTGGACAAGAAGTCCGCCACGCCGGCGCGCCGAAAAGGGTCCTGGTCGACGAGCTCAGCCTCGTCGAGCTGCTTCGTGTACCGGCGCAGGTCCAGGAAGCCAGGATCGACGTCAGGCACGTCGTCCTCGCCGCAGGTGAGCGTAACCTCGCCTTCGTGCTCCTCGTCGCCCGGCAGAGTGTTCCGCTTAAAGACTCCGGTAACGGTGTAGTTGCCACTGCTCCCGATCTCGGCGTGGCATAGCTTGCGGCAGTAGCCGGACGTGCACGACTGCAGGGCGGCTGTGACGTCCGGCATCCACTGCTTGGCAAGGGTTAGGCTCTCCACCCTCGCTGTGTCGTTGATGATCTCTGCCTTCCTCTCGCTCTTCTTTTTCTGACGTTGCACTTCTGTGACGTGGTTGTAGACGTCCAGCAAGGACATCTTCCGAAGGAAGGCGTGCTGCTTGTAGTCCTTGTTGGCGCCCTCGCCGCGGCTGGAAGCAAAGGAACTGGCAGTGAAGGACTGTATGAAGGGAGCCCCCCAACGATTAATGCTGCCTCCGAGGCGCTTCTCAAGGTACGGTGCTGCTGAAGGATACTTCTGCAGCAGCAGCTTCCATCTGCAAGGGCGGGGTAACAAGATGTAATATGTTTTTTCAGTACTGTGTGACTTGCACCATCACCAGCTGCAGGTAGGCACCCAAAACTAAAAAAGATTTACATCCTGCTGCAGCATGGTGCTGTGGGAGGGCGGGGGAGGGCAGTGGGCGGCAGTGTGAGCGAGCGCGCGAGTGTGCTGAATATTTGTGTAGAGTGCGCTGCTGCTGCGCCAGCCACGTATACTGTGACTTGCTGCAGCAACTGCTGCAGGTAGGCACCCAAAACTAAAAAAAGATTTACATCCCTCTGCAGCATGGTGCTGTGGGAGGGTGGGGGAGGGCAGTGGGGGGCTCTTTGGAAAGGGAATAAGAGCATAGATAGTGGAAGGGTGGTATTTACCTGGTTGTGAATGCAGTCCTCGTTTGGGTTTTGGATACAGTTATCCAGTCGTTGATCAAGCGCCCAATAGCGCCGCCCACAGTCGCCCGGCAGTTTTTGAAGATATTCACCATCAGGTGATAGCGACACCATATGTGCGTAGCTTCAGGGAAGACTGTGTTGACGACGCAGTTGACAGCTGGGTCTGCATCTGTGATTACTGCCGTGGGTGCGACCCCGTTCTGGCACGCCAGCCAGGTAGAAAACTGCCACTCGTAGGAGCAGGTCTCCTCATCGACGATGAAGCAGGTGCCGACAGGAAAGGTCAAACCCTCCTTCGATATCCTGGAGAAAACTCCCAGCTTGTAGCCTAGGTTGTCCATGTTGTAGGTGTTGTCATGAATGAGTACGTCGGCTCCGCACTCGATCCAATCCCGGCGTTGTTCACCGGACACCCACAGGACGCCCTTCAGCCGGTCTTGGTCGTCCAGGAGGTATTGCATGGCCAGGTCAGGGTCTTCTTTGTGTTGTCGTTCTAGCAGGGCTTCTAAGACTTGACGACACTGCCCTCCTGTCGCAGTCAACACCCTGATGGACTGCATGAAGTTGCGTATTTGGCGCTCTTCGAGGGTGACGGCAGGGAAGTCCACAGCGAGCAGCGCTCGCAACTGCCGGTAACTACACCCGCCGTGCCTGACGTAATGTTGTATCTTTTGTCGAACATCTTCAGGTAGAGGCTGGTCGGCGATGTGCTCGCAGCGGTCTGGGTGAAGAGGGTGGGACAGGCCATCCAGTAGGTCACAGGGGCCATGGTCCAGTCCGTTGACCACGCTAATCACCCACGCGAGTCGGTCGTCCTTCGCTGCAGTGCACGTCGCCACCTCGCCAGGTCGCTTGCTTGTCTTCAGCACGGTTATTTTGAAGGGGCAGCCAACTCGCTTGCTCGTCTTCTTGCGGTGTAAGCCAGGGTCAACAGCCTTTACTGAGGGTCGTGGGCGACCAGAGTGAACGCAAGTGATTCTGACGCGCCCTGGGCCGTCCTCCTTCGGGTTGTCGGCGCTGTAGACCTGCGCGAAGCCGACTTCTTTGGCGTAATTCAACGTGTAGTTGGCCACCTGCTCTGCTGGAACTGTCGCTGGGGCCAATACCATACCAACCCGGGGTGGGTTGTCGGCTGAGACGCGGTCGAACTCTTCCACATTGTCGTGTGGCGCTGCGCCAGAGTTGGGGGCTGGTGCTGCGGGTGCAAGAGCGGAGGACGACATGCCGGCAGCATCTTCGTTAGGAGGTGGAGCAGGGGCGGAGGCCGGCAACTCGGTATCTTCATAAAGGAGGTCGACATCGCTTGGCGCAGCGGCAGACTCCTCGACCATCCTGGCGTGGAGCCCTGGCAGAACACAGCGTCGAGTGCGTTGACCGATTGTGATGGGCACGGTCATGCCCCCGCCCCCCCCCCCCCCCCCCCCCATCATGAGTACCCATGAGTAGCATCGACTAGCTCACCAGCTGGTGGTCTAGTCGCTACTTGCGGTACATGTACCGGGTACCAATACATACCAGTACAAATATTTAAAAAAGAACACGTTGTCCAGATGCCGAGCCGGACAAAATCTGTACGGGGTGCAAATAAGACTGCACCCTCAGGGTGCAAATAACAAATCCCTAATATTATGTATAATATAGCCTTAGTCATTGTTGCTGGTGGTTATTTGGCGCCCGCTGCCAAACAGAAGCCTACTAGGAGCGGACGATCCAGAGTGAGGCATGCCTGACGCACGGCACCACGTCATCGCCACCCCCACCTCCACGCGGTGGGCGAATGTAACCTCTAGGATCTGTACTCGGATGCGATACTCAAGGATCCTTGGATCTCGCGAAGACCGGGGCAGGTGCCTAACGGGCTGGAGCCTTTCAAATCATACTCGTAGACAATCCCGGTAGCGCATGTTGATGTCGCCGCCGGGCAGCAGCCATGTAAGAGGGTTGCTTCAAATAAGTCATTTATGACCCCGGCCTAGCGTCGGCCTTTCCGAGATCCAATGGGATGAAAGGGGGGTTCTACGAGTTGGGCGAGGGCAGCCTACTTGCGAGAGTGACGGGGATGTTCGGAAATTAAATCGTATTCTCGCACCTCGGTACATGACCCGCAACCGACCTGCACAGATCCGGCTTACCTCCCATATGTGTGTTTCACCTACTTCTCCGAGCATCATGGCTTAGTACGACCCTATGAATGCTCAGCGGTGCCCTCGTTTGGAACATCATGTGACGAACCCTAAGCATCCCGTGAGAACGGGCGAGGACGGCGAGAGCGGGAAGGAGTCAAGATCTTATTAAAGGCGAGGAGGGCGTTTGGGGGGGGAGAGGCCGGCCATGGCGGCGACTTGGAAGCCGGAGTGCCGTATGAGTAGGGAGTCGCGACCATGCAGCGCGAGGAGGCCGCTAGATGCCAGCCCGGTCTGACCTTGGACGGGCGGCTACATCGGCGAGGTGTGATGCGGTGACAAGCGGCGCGAAGGCGAGCAACACCGGGGGGCATGCCAAGGAGCATCGACACTCAAACGGGGGAGAGGGGTGGGGGTGCCCGCCTGCTTTCGCTTCAACCCCCTTGGGGCCTACTCTACCTGAGGATATCTCAGGTGGGCGAGATTGAGGCAGTAGCGGCGGGCCACCGGGCCGCAACTACACCCCTCCACATAAGTCCGGGTTTGCATTTTCAATCGCAAAGCGCATGCATGCGCGCCGCGAGGATAACGCCGGCTGCATGTGCATGCATGCTAACTACAGTGGGAATAGTTCGGGCAAACGCCTATTGTGCGCTTTATACCCATCCGCGCGACAACACGACCATTTGTGGGCGCCCTTTAAAGAACGCGAAATCAATGCATGATGCGTTGGCGCTAGAAAATTGTGGGTTGCGCCAACCATCCAAACCTATGGAAATAGCGGCACTCGTCGCACCAAACTCAGTGAATACGGCCCTTGGCATAGGTTGCACACACCGTGCGTGTAGGCCACTGAAAGCATGTCGCTATAGGCACGACGTGACACCCCAACGACAAGTTGGCCACTGTGGCGAGCAATTTTGGGGTGAAAATACTGCTGTTTCTGTGGCGAACGCACGTAGGATAGGCGCTCAATGGCCCCCTTGGCGTAGAGCAATGCTCTACTATGGGGGCGCGTGGTGGAATGCCAGATGCACCGTTTCGTGGGCGGGGTGGCGCGGTAGGGGCGTGGACTTAAATTAATATGAAATTCCTTGAAAAATGCTGTGGAAAATGGCATTTTGGCTGGTAGATGTGTGTATCGCTAGGAGGCGGCACATGGCAAGTGTTGGTGGTCCGTGGTCATCCACACACATAACACTCTCGCGCAACCGAGTATGAAGCTTAGACACGTACTTGGCGCAAAGCCACGCGCCCGACATGGGTGGGCACATGAGGCAGGGAGGGGCAACTTGGATGATCATCTTTGGGGATTTTCCCGGGGCCCTCCAAAAACGTTTTTTTGATTTTGAAAGATTGGTTTCAACGCAGATTTGAACGAGAAATTGCGTGGTATTTATAAAAAGGGTTTTTGAGCAAACCCTGAGAAGTTATAGCGGTTTAAAGCCAAGGGGTGTTGCTGAGCGGGGCCAACACTGATGCCATGTCAGTATTGCAACGCGGCATGTACTAGCCGACCCCCACACGGCTGCACCCCAACCAAATGTACCCGAGCCCCTCGCCAATATGTTTCCTGATGCGTTCATGGCCATCCCGCCGTTTGGCTGTCTATTCACGCGCGTCGGCGTGTGCGTGATACCGACCATGGTTTTGGTGCAGTCGCAGGCGACGCCCATCCACGCACCAAGTGCAGCGTGACACCCTAGTCAAAGGTCTTTAAGCTTCTATTTGAGCTACTCGTCATGCAGGTATTATAAACCCTCTGATATTCCAGGGTTTCATCTCATATACCCCACGTTCAGGTACCCTAGACTTCTAAAGTCTTGAGACTACCGAAAAGGGACCCCAAACTTATGTGGAGGGGTGTACAACCGTGTCGCGCGGCGGGGCGATCAGCGTAGCGACCTGCGGGATATTTTCAACGACGGCGGCAGGTGGGGCCAAGACACACGGCGACCGTAACATTGCACGGTGCCGGGGATCGACTATAGTAATGTACACGAAAACCTTTGTACGGGAGTCGGGCGAGTACACCATTAGTTTCCTTTAGTTAGATGTGCTTTCTGTTCTCGTCTCATCATGGTGCTCGAAACATACACGATTATGATACAAATATGAAGTAACTTGACAGTTGAATCAGCGATGCGTCGATTTTTCAGAAAATTTTAAAAGAACGGGGTCTATATCACTGGCCTACAGTTCCATGAATTGCATTGCCAGCGCTTTGAAGTACTAGAGCTTTTTTTTCCATTACCAGCAGCGAGTAGCGAGTACCAGTACCAGTGCCAGCAATAGCAGTAGCGAGTAGCGAGTACCAGTACCAGCAGCGAGCGTTCGAATTGCCAGCGCTTTGAAGTACCAGAGTTTTTTTTTCCATTACCTGCAGCGAGTAGCGAGTACCAGTACTCATAGCCTCCCAACCGTGAGATAGGAATCGGACGGCTGTGTAATGGACCGTGGGCGGGCGGGTGGGCGGGTGGGTGTGCGGGTGGGTAAATTATAGTACATACTAGTGCATGCCAGTAGATAAGCGCTTTAGTCATGCACCTATGGGCCCGATCCGCTGCACTATACGGGTACCCGTACGGCAATAAAGCTCACCGCCGAAAAATCGACGCTTCGCTGGATTATACTTTCGCCTCTACCCACGTGCTGTCCAACATGAAGAAAGCTCGCACCACCCGCCTTTGTTCGCAAGCGACGATATCCTATGTAGTCACGATATAATCACCGTATGTATAGTAGGCCGGAGCTCCCCTACATGTGAAACACCGCTACTTTACCCGTTTTCGCAATAAATGCCCGCAATGGTGACGTGGTTTCCGGACGAAGAAGACAAGACGGAGATCGCGTGCTTCAACTCGTTAGGGCAGCCGAGCATGGGAGTAGGAGTTCCCTGATGTGATCGATCACGCACATGAAGGGGATTCGATTCGCTCATTGCTCGATTTGCGCCGAGGGCAAGGCGCTCAAAGACCGGGAATAATGCCATAATAACGCGAGGTATGTACGAAGGACATGGCACCCGAGGCGTGGCATGCGCATCATTCGTTATTAGCATACACATGATGCGAGGCGCCAAGTAGTCCGCCGGGCTATTGAGCGGACTGAGGGTTGTCTGTCTCGAGAGAGTTCGTCACGACGATCGCAGCAATGAATATCAACAACGTTCAATTGTGTGTTCTAGTCGCGCCTTGAGGCGGGGCGGAACTTCGCCTTCGTTAATGATATGCAGCGTCCATGGACGGCATGGATTGGTGATTTGCGGCATGTTTTGACTATGCTATCCCATGTGCCTATCATTGGATTCGCCCCCACCCCCACTAAATAAATGGCCAACTCAACAAGTTTTAGTTATCGCTAATAACAAGTATAACCCGTCCCGTACGTGGCCTTCAGAGGACCACACGTTGCTACGTTCAATGCCACCTCAGTCCGGGAGCAGTCTACCCTATGTGGGTTCATGTCAACGGTCGGGCCGTAAGACACCTGGCATGTTCAAGATAAAGGACTAGTCGCTAAATAGAACAAAGTAAGACACTCTCCCACAAAAAGCTTAGCCCTACACGAATTTGCATGTGGGCGCATCGCGGCGCACTAGCATATGGCCAAAACCGCGCCTAGTCTTCAACTTATACCGAAGCTCAGCTTCCGTTACCTTGGTTGCAGCGCACCCTCCAAAACGTCGCGCTGATGCATCGTTTTCCGTAGTGCTCTTTTTCCACTCACAATTAAAAATGCCGCTTTTCAACAAAAAATGCATAATGCGATTGCACACGTTTCAGCTTCACGGGGTTGCTCATGTCCCCAAGCTTTTACGCGCGGATAATATGATAGTAAATGAACAAGCTTTGGGAGTGTCGTGCCATTTGGGTGCTGACATGGCATCGCAGCCGTGCACGCGCCACTACCCCTACAGTTTTGTCAGTGCTCGGAAGGGCCTAAAATTGTAGTCCATTGGTAGCATAACACGCGACGCGCTATATGGCCGAATCTTTGCCATGTGGATAGCCCATATCAAAGTCCTTCCGATGCGTTACTGCAACGACGCATCGCGGGAGGTGTGGGAGGAAAGATAGGCATTTTGCCAAAGCACCGATTACTGCGAAATCCCAGAAATTTCTATGCATTGCGAGCCAAAAAACCCCTTTTGATTGGGGGAAACGATATAATGAGGAGTGGTTTGTTTACTTGAGACCTATACTAGGCTTCAGTCTGAACGAGGCACTATGGGTTGCACCTAGGTGCCCGTTACGGTGCCTAGCATTGGGCTCCAAAATGTGAAAACATGTTTTTGGGCTTGCATACCCCTTAAACGTCAGCAAATATGGCAATTCTGAGCGTAAAAATCCGGGCAATATAAGTCCCAAACTCACACGTATCGCTTTTGCTTTCTAACGCGACCTCGTACGCCTCAGTCCGACACCGTTTCACGAAGATATACCTCAAAGACACACCTCCAAAAACTCACTGCGATTGCAGTAGTTTTTCTTTCCAACATTGAGCGAGGGCGCTCATATTTATTTATGTACCGTCCCTCTCGCGTGCATACTCATTTTTACGCAATAAAAAAAGCACGAAGTGGTCGCATGACACCATTATGTCGGCGAATTTGGAAGGAAAGCGCACCTATTTTTGCCAAAAACCGTTATACTACATACACGCTCCGAACTCGCTTATAATGCTAAAAATGGGGCATCACTGTTGCGGCTGTTCTACACTTATACTACACTTCTCCGCGCCAATTAACCGACATTTACCAATTTTAGACGATGCACTCAGTGGCTATTGAGTGCACCCAGCGGTTAGCTGAATGGCATCCGACAATATTGCCGTATGTACACCCGCGCAACAGTGAATTCCCGCGTGTTGCGCATTTGGGGGGGGGGGGGGGGGGGGGGCAGACTTTGTGGGGGTGTAGATGTAAGAAATTAATCTCAAATCTCAGCATTTCGAATATTAATAAATAACGTCCCGTGCTGGTACGAGCAGTACCCGTTGACTAACCCAGATACCAAACGGATTATGAAACAAATATTTGCGGCGGCGCAGTATGTATGGGTAGAATAAATAATATAAGACCGGTATTATTTAGGTAATATTACGTTGTAAAACTAAAAGTAAAGTTCGCTCCGGGAGATCGACCGAAGCCGCCCTAGCACTTGATCTCTTGCGCCAACTGCAGTTGTAGGTCTGGCATAGCCCGTACAGCATTGCCTCATTCGAACCGCGAAGGCCTAATGCATCAACCGGGTAAACCCAATCCATGACACGCCGGGACGGTATAATTGCCGAAATACATCAGGAATCGATCCCGGGATTTCTCGCGTACGAGACGATGACCTTTTTGGCAATATCGTCCCGGCGTGTCCTGCTGGCTGGGTTTACCCAATTGATGCATTAGCCCTTCGGGGTTCGAATGAGGCAATGGTCTACCGGCTATGCCAGACCTACGACTGCAATTAGCCTAAGAGGTCAAGTGATGGGGCGGCTTCGGCCAATGTCCCGAGGCGAACTTTACTTTTACGAGACGACCGCTCAACCGAGCGGACAAGGGATGTACATATTATATGGCGTTAATAAGCTACCCGACGCCAGTTAATCACCGCAATGGTCTCCGGTGAATCGCGATAGAATCGGTGATTGAATATATCTGCTGATGATAGCATACACCACGTCTCGTACGCGAGAGGTCCGGGTACCGAATCCTGGCCGATGTATTTTCGGCAATATCGTCCCGGCGTGTCCTGAGTTTATTACTTGGTTGATGCATTAGCTCTTTGGGGTTCGAATGAGGCAATGTTGTATGGGCTATGCCAGACCTTCGACTGCAGTTGGCGCAAGAGGTCAAGTGCTGGGGCGGCTTCGGCCGATGTCCCGGTGCGAAGTTTACTTTTACTTGTACATCACAGTAGGGGCTTAGTGCCATACACAGTGATCATTTGCCCGGCCTGAGTTCTGCTTGCTAAAAGATGATGTCCTGTAGCTGCAGCTTGAGGTGCCTGTATCTGTAGCGCTAATCTTCACCAGCACCTCCTTGTATATTAAAATCCTTATCCTCGCGATGACTCATCATCGAATTATCTAAACCCCAACCCAACCCGCAACCCCAGCAACCTAGCTAGGCACTTCTACTCAGCGTGCTGATGAGGATACTAAAATAATATATATAGCGACTAGAATTTATGCTCATGACCACACTAAAATCATCAGTAGTACGAGTATTGGATTACTGTACCAGCAGGAGATCCATCAGTACAAGACCAATCCCTTTAAAATACAAGCGGCCGGACGAGAGCTGCTGTTTTGCGGTAGGTCGCTTAAAAGGATTATCTGGCCTACTCCGCCAACGCTCCAGTACGGGTAGTGTGCCCACCACACCCATATACTACTCGTAGCAGCGCCGCTCTAATCTTACCGCAGACGTACGCCGACAATAGAGCGCCCAGCGAGCGCCATCAGGTCGCCACCTCTACAGCCGCCGCTGCCGCGACCCTGGTCTCGACCAACAAAGGTTTGCATCTGGCGATTGGGAAATTTGCAAGTCAGTGTGGTCCCCAAGTCCGAGTATCCTCTGCTATCGGTTCACTGATGGGTGATATCCTGACGGTCGCAATGTCCCGTTTTTCATCGTCCGGCGGCGGCGGTTCAACTCGCTGATGGCAAACAGTGCCGTAGTTAAGCCGTATCGTGATCCGAACCCCCCCCCCCCCCCCCCCCCCCCCGCACGCGCGCTTCCTCCATGCAGACGATCCAGCGTTCGGCCGCCCCCGACCATACACCATATATCTTGTTGTGGCTAGTAGCCTCGTTGCCGGAGCCCCGCGCCGCGCCATCGCCGGTGCCGGCGTCGCTGCTTCATGACGATTGCGTCCAGCAGCACGTGCATTCTCGTATGTAGTAAAATTAGCAGGCCTTGTCCAACCGCACGGTCGCTCTGCATGACAATTGCGAGCTCGCAACATCGAGACGTAGCAAGACCGCGGTCTTCACCCGGACATCCGTTTATCCGCCGTTTGTGGCACCGTTGTCAATCCTGGCAAGTAGTTCGGGCGGTGGCTCGCGCGGCCGGAAGCGGCTCGCGGGGCTGGACGTAAGCTCCATCCCAGTCACCGCCCGGCGGCGGCGGCCAAGCCGTCCAAATGCCCCTAAAAACCGTTGCGCCGCACTTGTGCCACGATCTCGTAATGAACAGCTTTCCTTCTCAAAGGACAGTCGAAAATAATCCATACAAAACAATGCTATTTGCTTTCACATCTTTCTCGACTCAGCGCGTTGTTGCCGCCGTGTGCTTCCCGCAGGCTTGTCGCCCCTGCCGCAGCTGGCACGTCGAGCGACAACCGCTCACTGCCGCGCGACACCGCGACGCCCTGGCACTGTAATGCCTACCGTTCCGACCTCCCTGGCGCCGGCGGCGCTCGTGCAGGACCCATTTCACCGCGTCACGCTCTACGAAACGAGCAACTCACAGGTAAGGAGCCAGATTTATCCCCGAAACCCCCGATGTGCCGGTCTTGTCTTTGCTGCGCGAGGAATCCGTTTCCATCAGAGGGGTGGAAGGGGCCCTCGTCCCACCGATAGCAGGGGCTGTCCACACGGCTAGCTCTCCAACTAGAATAGCACGAGGCACGTGCCATCATTTGATCTTACTCACCCATGTTCCGCATATGCGTCTCAGGAGATAATGATGTCGGCGGTGAGCCACCAACCCTTCGAGCCAAAGCGGCAAACGCCCGAATGCTTTTGCCAGGGGCCCTTGGGTGTCTCTGTGCCACCTGTGGCTACCTCTGGCGAGAACTCGCCAGCTGGGTCCGCATTTCATCCATCGCTGGCCAACTGGAACCGCAGCCTGGCAAATCCCATCGACAGTCCCGCCAACTTGCACATCGCACGCCGGGCTTCTGAGACAGCAGCAAAGCTCCCCATCAGCAGCGGCAGAGTCCCTGTGTCTACCTTTCAGACAGCCAACTCATCAGCTCCCCTACCAGTCACCATGGGCCTGGATCAAATTGCCGGCCTGGGAAGCTATGGCTGGGGGCTGCCTGCCTCCACCGAACTGCAGACTAATGTGTCATACAGTGCTCCTGCAACATCATGCAGCTTGGACATGGCCTTTTCCGGACCTGACGGAGTCCCACCACATGATGGGAGCCCCTTTTCTGGCAGCCAGTATCCTCAGACCTCAACTGAACACCCATGTCATATTCAGCCCACCGACTGCAACTCCTCGAGGTTGAATGGAAGCCAGCCCCTGGTTGACCCATCATTGACATCAATTGAGGGCATTGTCAACCGGATGGCCAACGCCCCGCAGAGCGCCGCCCAGGTCCCTCCGTCCTTCACCTCACTCCTGGACATCCCAGATCTCTTCCTCAGCCATCCGCCAGCCCCAGCCTTGCAGAGCTCAAAGTCATGCTCTAGCCTGCAGCTGAGTCCCACTCTCCTGTCGCAACCGCTTGTCGAGAACGGCGCCGGGGACGGCCCATCTCAAGCATCCAAGCCATGGTGGCGGATTCTGGCGTCTCTGCGCTACTTCCCTGCTGACACAGGTCTCGCCATCCGAGCCGTGGTTCGCAGTACCCTCTTGGCCGCTGAGGCACAGGGTGCTGGCAGTGGCATCACCTGCCTCCTGCGTCAGGCGATATCAGAGTATGACGACCGGGACTCGTGCGAGGGCATGCGCAGCATGGCGATGCAGATTCTGAACCGATTCACTCCTGGCAGCCCCGACAGCCTTCCGCTCCCGGGCCATGATGCTGCGCAGACTCGGCGGCCGGCTGTCCCCGCCTCACGCACCATGAGTGCCGTCCTGCCCTCGGCGACATCCAGCGAGAAGTACGTGGTCACCCACATTGCGCGCGGTGCTGCGCAGTTCCATGCCAACGTCGCCGCCATCAAGGGGAAGCCGTGGTTTGAGCTGATCCAGGAGATCCGGAGCATGAAGCCCAACAACGGCTACCCCATCAAGGTGCACGTTGCGGCTGCCATGAGGTCTGCACAGGAGCACCCGGTGCACCGCGACCCTCGCGTGCCGGAGCTGCTGATGCAGGCCCTGGATGGCTATGCGAGGAAGAGCTGCGGCGCGACCAAGCAGAAGGCGCTGGCAACGCTGCGCCTAATCAAGGATTGAATAAACTCACCAGGCGGCCACCCCAGCAATGGCAAGTGCGTACATAGCTGAGGAACCGCCATGTTGTGTGGAGTCCAGGGGGTCAGCCTATTGCGGCTCTCCCTGAATTAGAGCGAACACTAACGATGCGGCAAATAAAAATACCGACAGCCTGTCGGAGCCGTCCAATGGCTGGCGGACGCGATCCAGTCGGAGACGGCAAATAAAAAAAAGCACGCGCGCAAGGATGAATGCGAATAAAAAGTCCAAGAATAATTCCCTGTGATTATTCGCTGAGAAGTCGGGCTTGTAAATGAGACAGCACCGAGGCGGATGCCCTTCAACCGCGAATGTGCCAAATGGACTCTGTGCATGAATGACATCTCTCTGACAGCATTGATGCGTCTGTATTCATTTCACATGAAAAAACAAAGCTGTGCTGGGCGGGGAGGTGAATTGTTTGGACCGTGAGTATGCTATCATCATTCATGTTGAGTCCCAATTGCTGGGCAGAAAGTCAGTTACGCACGACCAGGGAACAGGCGCCATCTGTGCGCAGCACGGGAAAGGCTTGGTCAGGTGCCTCGTGAGCGGGCGGCTGCGGCTGCACGTTAGAGTTTGCCCATGTGCTCCTCAATGTAGCTCTGGCCACCGCCAGACTTGAAGTCCATGCCGGATATGGATTCCTTGAACTTCAAAAAGGGCTGCAAGCGAGCGCGTCATGCAAATATTGCGAGGATCAGTGAACAGATGATGCGCCGATTATTGGCAGATAGGCCATCAGCCTCAGGCGGGGAAATATGACGCGAGATGTGGTGAGATAGGTCACCCTGCTGGCGCTTTCTGCACAATGCCAGGCATGAGCGAGGGTACAACGGCAACAGCATCTCACGATCTGGCCGCCAGCACAGCATGATGCACAGTATGAGCTTCGCCAGCTGTCTTCCTGACGGGCACCTTACCTGAGAGGCCCTGTGCACAATCTCCCAGTACAGCTTGCTTTCGTACCGCTCAAGGATCATGATTTTGGTCGGATCGTTGTCGGCTACCGACACCGAGTACGTAAGCGTTCCGGGCTCGCTCTCAGCGACATAAGCTGCCTGCAGCGGAAGAGGCTTTCAGAGAGGGCCGAGAATTTGTGGGCAGAGCCACCTGTTCCATCGTAGTTTCACATTATCTGACAGCGCCATGACAATACAGCACGTGGCGGCTGCGCTCACAAGCGGGGCGAACAGCTCCAAGAATGCATCTCTGTCCTTTACAGAGTGAAAAGTCTTCCACACCACCAGCTGCCAGGCCTACGCTTGGAGCAGCCACAGCAGATCAGCGCAGAGTCGTCACTGGGCCGGTTTGCCCCATTGTACGCAACGCGTACTGGTATAGGTATCTGTAGGAGGGGACCCAAACAGCTCAGCACGGCGGGCGAAAAAGCTATTCTGCACTGGTGGGGAAAACCGCCACAAGTTTTCCTGGGCTGGTCCACATCGATGTAGCGGGTGCTCTATCTCAACGACTTGTACGCGGTGTTCGGTGCCCCCCCCCCCCCCCCCCCCCCCCCAAATTTGGTCGAGCCGCTGGGAGGGAAAATCGTAAAAATAGCCTGCTGGCTTGCAGCAGCACACACCTGCTTTCGTGACACCCCGGCCTGGCCACGCCTGCCCAGCAGGTAGCCCACCACCGCCGCAGCAGCGACTGTGGCTAATAGTGCCTTGGCACCCATCTCCCCGGAGCCCCGCATCGCCCGGGAGCAGTGGCCGCGGTTCTCAGCGCCCTCTTCGGCCTGGGATACGGTAAGAGGTCTCGCGACTAACCAGGCTCACCCCAGCCCCACTTTAGCATAGAGAGTATGAACAACTGGCAGATGATGCGCGGTGATATTACTACTCCGTATCGCTCAGGTGAAGGCGGGGGACAACACCTTATTCAGCTACCGGTAAGAATTACAGGGTAGCAGCGACCGGCGGTTTCGCCCGATCGTCTCGTCGCGTCGTCGGGCGGAGGCGGCGGGCGCATTTATCAGCAGCGCAGCAAGCTGTATCAATACATGCTGATCATACCGGTAGATAAATAATGGTCGCTGCCAGGTCCATATGGGAGATGATCGCTATAGCCCATGCATACTTCCATGAATACCCGCTACTCGCTAGATAGTCGCAAATTCAAGTTTATTCGGATAACTGGTTACCGCAAGTTGACCGCAATCATAAGGATTATGTAAAATGATGGACGAAGCAGATCCTTATTGCACCATGGTCGCTCAGCATTATCCTTATTCCGCGCTAAATCGTCTTAATAGCGACTATTAAGGATTACGCATTACCTGTGGCGACTATACCAGGTACCAGCGACAGCCGACAGCCCGTCACATATATGGCGGTCGTCGTCAGCAGTCAGTCGATACCCGTATCCCCATACGCGTACGACGATGGGTGTTCAGGGTACTCAGTACAACGTGCAACAGTGGCGCTGCTACCGGTTTAGTCTACTGGTTCCGCCAGTCGTACAAATATTTAAATTGGCGTTTAATTGATAAAACTTTTTTATTCCCCAAAGTTCGAGTGCAAGCATCGTGCGGAAGAATAAGCACGGGTACCCGGCGCGGAGGGGGGGGGGGGGGGGGGAGGGGGCACAGTCAAACCCTTCCGGGTCCAATTAACACACTACACACTACCTCATCCACATTCTCCTGACAACGCAAGGCAGACAACTGCGTCGATCTGAAAACCGCAGCCTGTGCTCACGAGCCTCTCTTTTGCAGTGAAGCCAGGGTCTCGGGGTCGCCAAATCGCGCTCCAGCGAAAAAGGTGCTTAAAGAAAGTGACAGTCGGTCCCGGTCGTTTCGCGCCATCGAGCTCAGTCTACATTCAACATATTGCCCCCGGAAATCCTTCGCTGTGCGAGTAGGGATAGCCCCGTGGCGCCGCACTGCCCTGCAGCCTCGTCGCTTGGCAACTGCACCGCCCAGCGCCACTGCTGTGGCACCGGCCCGCGACGAGATCGCATTGATCACTGCACCGCCACCGTTATGGCTGGCCGGAGTGAGGCGGTGCAGCTCGCGGAGGACTTTGTCCGCGAAGAGATCCGCAGCTGCGGGGTGGACTCGTCGCACGATTGGTGGTGAGCGCCGCACCGCGCCGCCCGGAACAGCTTTCTAGGGCGGCCTGCCCTGCTTATACTGCGCCAGCGTAGGCATCCACTGCCTATGTGTGCGCCTAGGGTGAGGTTCGGTATTTGTCGGGCCGAGCAGGCACATCTCCCGCGTGCGCACATTGGCGCTGAAGCTTGCGGATGAGGAGCAATTGCCGGTGAGACTCCATCACACCAGCACACTCCACTTGCAACGCCGTGGGCAGGACCACAGAAGAGCACCCTCCACGGATTTCCGAAAGCCCTCAGCCCTGTGCTCTATAAAGCACGGCACGCTCTTACTGGGGTGCGATTATGCAGGGGGAGTCGCTGGAGGTGGTGGAGCTGGCCGCTCTGCTGCATGACATCAAGGACTGGAAGTACAGCAAGGACGCGGGGGCGGGGTCAGAGGCAGTGAAGGCTTTCCTGGATGCGAAGACAAACCTCACTGACGCCGCCAAGCAGCGGATCGTGTACATTGTGAAGCACATCGGCTTCAAGGTGACGCACCGCAGACGCACCGGTGTTCATACCTGAGCGGCGCATGGCTTTGTCTGAGGCCTTTGCTCTGCTGGCGCAGGATGAGGTGAATGGGCCGCTGACGGCACCGTCCCCGGAGCTGTGCGTCGTGCAAGACGCCGACAGGCAAGCGCCGCCTGAGATTCCCGCAACCTAGCTGCGTTGGACTAAAAATGCCCGGTGCCCGCCTCCCCCATCCCCACCTACAGCATCCTCACCATTGATCCTCCTGCTGCCTTGCCAGGCTGGATGCCATCGGTGCCATCGGGGTGGCTCGCTGTCTCACGTTTGGCGGCCGCATGAACCGCGTCCTGCACGACCCAAACGTGCCGGCGAGGTGGGGGCAGACACGCCTGCCTGCCTGCCTGTGCGGGCAAACAAACGAATGCCACAAAGGCGGCCAACTTGATTTTGTTTAAGGGTGTGCTTATTGTGGATGTTTGCTCTTTTATCGTGACATTATTCGCACTTTTGCAATAAGCAAGCGCTACATTGCTCACACCCACAATGACGGTACCAGGTCCACAACAAAATCACTGCAAATTGACAGGCCAACATTGTGAATTGACTCGATATGCATGGGAACCCGTCTGCCAGTCACGTGCGTCTCCTCTGTGATTGCGCCCTGCGAATACTGGCGCCAATCACGGCTCTGTCTGCAGGGCTGCTTTGACGCGGGAAGAGTACATGAACAGCGCGGTGGAGCAGACGACGATCAACCATTTTCACGAGAAGCTCCTGAAGCTGCGCGGCATGATGAAGACGCGGGTGGGTGGCGGGTTTGGCTGCCTGCCCACTGCCTCGTGCCGCAGCCAGCTCATACATTGCCTCAAGGCCTCGCAACTCAAGCATGCCATGCCCGCCGTGTAGGCAGGCCGAGCGAGGGCGGACGCGAGACACCAATTCATGGAGCAGTTTTTGGCGCAGTTCCACAGTGAATTGGACGGCTCTGCATGATCTCTGAACCTATTTGTAGTCGAGGCTGTCTGCAACACTCTCCGGTCGATTCTTTGCCACCGGAAGCGTGCACGCCGGCAGCGCAACGGGTCTGTGGCATTCGCAAGTGAGCATGTTGCGGGTGACGAGTAGAAGGAGTGGTCAGCGTGGAATGGCTGTATGCCACAGATGTACTGGTCCATTATCCATTCCGTCTCCACCTGCTGCAGGGCCAGCTGTCTGCACGCCTTGACTGGACCAGGAGCCGCCTTGCCCTAACCAGGCTCAAGGGTAGGCTTCATCCGGTGAGGGGCATCCTGGGAACATATGCAGCGCGGCCGCATGCAGTCCCCGCAGTGGACCACTCCACGGACCTGCTCACCCTTGGAGAGTTTGGGTTTGATCTCCCCCTCATCACCGCCTACGTTATTCTGCGGGTACTCCACCGTCGCAGAGCCGTCACCAGTCCGCTTCACGCCCTTTGGCTGATGCTGTGTAATCCTTAATGAAGGCCTGGCTCAGTACTACTTTCTTTACAGCTGTAAATACTCCCATATATCCACATTTACGGATGGCCACCAACTAAAGGATATCTAGCTGACCCTACGGGATGAGATATATAGTCGCTACCGCCACTACGGGGGGCTTAAGTACTGGTTGGGGTTCAGCAATGTCACACTTCCATGGACAGCAAGTAACCCCCCCCCCCCCCCCCCCAGATTTCCGTTCCCTGCCCTCACCCCATGTTGGTATGGATAGCAGTGATCCCCATACATGTCCTTGTCTACGTTACGGATGGCGTGCAATTGCTTGGCCGCCTGGGAGAGGCCGCCATAATGCATGTCATGACGGGTTGACCACAGCTGCTAGTCGGTTGTGGTACAGGTACCACAGTGATAGTCAGCTGTCAACTGGGGATAGAGGCACCACTGAGCAACGTAGGGCATTGCTCAAATACAATGCCCACGCGTGGTTGCTTTCATGGCCCGCGCCAGTATCCGTGCATCCTCTCAATGCTCAAACGGCTGTCCATTCATATGGAGAATCGACTGCTGTTGGCAGGGCAGTACTTTACGCTATTGAAGTGGGCCTCTGGTGCAGATGACGGCTTTTGAAGGCAGTCACG
Organism: Tetraselmis striata; assembly: GCA_006384855.1. Taxonomy (NCBI): domain Eukaryota; kingdom Viridiplantae; phylum Chlorophyta; class Chlorodendrophyceae; order Chlorodendrales; family Chlorodendraceae; genus Tetraselmis; species Tetraselmis striata. The sequence continues at coordinate 72,592 of VCJN01001300.1, read as the reverse complement.
ATTACTCCAGGGAAGGCTGCTCCGCAAATTGGTTGCTGAAGTGCTCTTCGTCTTTCAGCAACGGGACCTGGTGGGAGGAAGGTAAAGCGCTCAGAACACTCATCTGCAGCAGGATAGGCGCACAGTACTACAAGAAAGCAGAGTTGGTGACCACTGAATCCACAATGCACAATACCAGGGGAGAATCTTATAAGAACCTCACTTGCGTTCTCAAAACACTAGCATCCAACCCTACCCAGTGTGAGTCCTTAGAATGGCCCATAGCCCCCCCCCCCCCCCCCCCCTCTCCGCCTTGACAGGGCGACCAGGGGGTACCCTTCAGTTTCCGCAACGCAAAGTGAAGGCAGCCAGGCACTCACCAGGAAGTTGTAAAACATGTGGCTCCACATCTCAAACATGCCGCCCGCCTTGGGGCAGAAGTGCGTGCAGTCTGCGGACCTCCCGCCGCGCAGGCTCTGCGGGTGCGCAAGGTGCTCGAGCGCAGTGGTCCGCCAGATGGGCAGCACCGGGATGCGCAAGCCTTGCATGGCTTTGCGCGCGATGCGGTTCCGGAACTCGAAGCGCTGCAGCTGCGCCAATGGAATTTCCTGAAGGAAACAAATGACATACAATGACGCACAGAAGCAAGCTCAGATTGTTGGCGGGTTCTATTACCAACCGACACTGCTGGGAAAGTAGCGCCAGCGTCAAGCAGCTCCATAGCCCTCGCCCACGCACCGAGCATCGGAATGTCTTGGGGTTGACGTTGCGCAGGGCCTGGCGCTGCGCCACCCAGTGTATGGGTGGCCAGTAGCCGCTGGGCTTGAAGCGAAAGTGCTGCGCGGAGCTCTCGCGCCACACCATTATGGGCCGATCCTTCCGCACCGCCTTCAGCAGCGGCAGGTGCTTGACGAACTTCTGCATGGTGGTCTGCATCAGCTTGGCGAAGTTCATGTGTAGCCCTGTGCTGGCCACCACCACGTCGCCGCGACCGAGCGCGTTAAACGCCGGCAGGTTTTGCTCGTCCAGCGGGTCGCGGTTCGCGTAAATGTAGCACAGGCCCGCAGTCGCGTTGCGCGTGCCGGGCACCGAGAACCGGTGACAGAACCTGGTGGTGCCGGCCCGGACGGTGTAGCACTTAAGGCTGATCCTGCCTGGGCCAGTGGTCTGGTTGCGGGAGGCAGGCACCACGGAGCATCCCGGCCGGCTGAAGCTCGGCTGGCCGTACGGTATGTTGACGATGCCGCCGGGCGCCGCATGCCGCCGCAGCCGCCCCAGGAGGTACTCGAACCACTGCCGCGTCACAGAGTCCCCCAGCAGCGCCACCCGCCGGCCGCGGATGAGGCGCAGGAAGCCCGCAGCGTCAAACTTGCGATGCTGCAGCCGGCAGCCGTCCGGCTTGAACCGCAGCGGCTGCGCGTGCGCGTCGCAGAAGCCGCCAGCCCTGGCGTACGGGTCGTGCCCCAAGTCTTCCAGCAACTCCTCTCCGGGCACCACCTCACCTGCAAGTACGAGTACTCGGCCCAGCAGCAAGTCAGCAGCGGCAGACAACCCAGACGACCCGTATTTTTTTCTGAGCTTAGTGGCTTGTCAGGAACGCATATGGATAATAATTAGCGACGAATCCCGGTGTGCCCCGTAAGTCATTGTAAGCGGGGTAACGTGACCTGTTGCCACTCGCCAGCTGCATTCCCCGGCACACCGGCGGAATGGCAGGTGGGCACGGCGGAAACGGCAGAAAGGGCACACCGGCGCTCACCACTGACGGGCTTGAAAAGGGAGGACCTGGTAGAGAAACACTGCGGAGTGGGGCCTTTCCCCGGGCCCTGCCGTACCGGCGACGACGAGAAGGCGCGCCGCACCCCGGCGAGGAAGTCGCCCCCGGATGACGCGTCGGCCCTGACGCGGACGCGCGCTTTCACGACGGCCTGGCTAGAGCCGCCTGCCGCAGGCAGGGCACCGCCGAGCAGGAGGACCGCCGCCAAGGACACCGCCCAACATAGGTGCCGGAAAAAATGGGGCTTCATTCTTTTGAGGTCCCTCCCCCAACCCCACCCCCGTTGCAATAAAGTTGCAGGTGGATTGTGGGTCAAGGAATTTGGGCAAAGCATGAGGGTTCTCTGGTCTGCACCAGCTTCCGCACACAGACGACTGCATGACGCCCCGACGCCCGCTCAGTGACCCGCCCAGTGACCACCGCACAGGTACTGACGACGGTCCGGTCCGGCCATATCCGTAGACCGTCGTCGTAGACCATCCGGGTGCATTCCGCCACCTGCCAAGAAGACGTCACGCCTGACGCGATGCTACCCGTAAGAATCACTACAGGTACGGTCAAGGAGGTATAGGGTAATCCTAGTGCGCTTTTGTGAAAGCCCTGATGTAATTTATTCAATCTAAAAAGGGTAATCCTTAGTTAGTCGCTACCCGCAGTGGATTGTCTGTAGCATATTGTACGGTGGTATGCTTTTTCCGCGCCCCCCGGGCGCGCGATAGGATTGGCAATAGTGAACCCTTGTAGCGCGTCTCCACGACGGCCATTTACGCAGCGATCCACCGAAGCCACTTAGATTTTATATGTTGTTTTAGGTAGCCCCCCCCTTTTGGCCTCGCCCTGTTGATAGTATGCTTTACGCTTAAGTAATGTTAAAGCCCTATGATGACTGGTTTATTTGCAGGTATAATATGGCACGGCGTGAGGCCCTAAACAGCAACAACAGTAGCATTCCAATAAAAACAACACTAAGCAACAGTAGAGCATGCAACAAGGCAACAATGAGCATGCATAATGCACATGGCAACATATAGAAATCAATGTAGAATAGACATGAATACATGTTGTGATGGTTGTTACGCCCCCGATGACCCTCCCAACCTCACGGCCTACAATCCAGATGTTGACTGTTCATTATTGTTGACTGCTGACAATGTAATAATAATGTTGTTGCAAACTGCCGAACGGAGCGCCTCACAACGGGTAGCGTGCACGCCTGGGCTGCCTTGTGTTGCCACTCCGGGTGTTTCCCTGCTGCTTGGCTGTATGTGCGCGGCTATTGTCATGCATGGCGGTCGTTGCGACTTTGTGAATGCAACCTTTGCGGTCCCCTTGCGTGCATGCGCGAGGTCGTCCTCACGTGCTGCATCACGTAGTGCAACGATATCAGCTCGCTCTTTGCCCATCTTCTTCCAGGAATGCACGAGGGGCTTGGCTCCTTGCCCAAAATAGTCCATGCACACATACAGCACGGTGCGCCACTCCGCCTGCTGAGTGTTGAAGGTATGTGGACATGTATACACCACGCCCGGCACAATATTAACACCGATTTGCATCAAACCATGCAGCGGACTTGCGTTTTGCTAATCGTACTCGAACTCCAATGGTGACGAGAAGTCCATGTTGACTCTAGTGATGAAGGTACCGTAGTGGGCGTTATTGTCATCGCCCAGTGGCTACCCTCGTCCACATACGCAATGATCACAATTGATGCCATTGTCCTCCATCTGTTGTTCACATCGCACGTAATCGGCACTTTCCGGTACTTTTTATGCGCGCGGCGCGCCGCCGCCGGCAAGCCGCGTACGGAGCCACAAGCACATTGCGACTCATAACACACCTGGCACTATAGCCCTTGGAGATCCTACCGCAAGAGCTCAGGCGGGCGATATATGGAGGCAACATTGGCGGATGACCGCGGCCGAGGCCCCCCGGCCGATGCCATACCGGCGCGGTGGGGTGATCAGCGCCGCGACCAGCGGAATATTTTCAGCAGCGATGGCGGCAGGTGGAGCCAAGACGCAGCACGACGACCGAAGATTGCGCATTGCCGGTGCATTACCGATGCACAGGAAAAGCTTTTCGGGGGTGGGGCGAGTACTGTATTCGTAATCCCCGTACTGCCAATTTGCGGTGGTCGCTCGTATTGCCGACCGCCCGTGGTTATCCGGAAATAACACAACTACTGATCACGTGATGGAAGGAGGCTGGGCGCGTGGATACGAACGAGAGTGGCCGGAAGCTTGAGTTGTATATACATTATTACATGTGTTCCCTAGTATGACTAGAGATGGCAAGCCCTAATAAGAACGAAACTTAGTCTGAGCGGTGGAGAGCTGCATACTGCTAGCCTGTTGTAATCAATTTCAATTTCAATAGCATGTCGACTCTTACATCATCACTCTGCAGGTGCACCGTGAAAAGGGCCGTGACGCCCGGGATGGACGGCTCCGACGATTTGCGCGCAGTGTTGGGCCGCGATGACTTCCGCGTAATGCTCCCCGGAGTGTCGGAGCTCCCCCGTGTCGCCCGTCTCTTGCGCCTACCACTTCATCGACAACGTCTACTATGCCCCCATGGCTCATATTGCCTTGGCCGAGAGTAACTTTTGGGCAGTCCCCCCGAGCGAGCAGTCCAAGTCGTGGACTGCCGCTACAAAGTCGGATTGGCTCCCTACGGCCGCTCGTCTCGTCGGTGTTGCACCCAATGCCGGCACTTCCAAGACCTCTCACAGCCTTCGCAAGGGTCCAGCCTCTCCTGCAAACTCCATCGGGGCCCCACTGTCCCATATCCGCCACCACGGCGGGTGGGCGACAAACTCCGACGTCGTTCTGGGCTACATCGACCCCAATGTCCTCCATCCACTTGGCACGTGGTTCTTACTCGGCCACATCGCGCCCGCCGCGTTCGCCATTATTTCCAAGTTCCACAAGACGACTTTGCAGCAGTTGCCCTTCCGGTGCCTCCTTCGTGACCTGGCGCTACCCCCGCCTCGTCAACCTGCGGTTTTTTTGTTCGCTCTTCACTGGCAAATCTAGACTCAACCTGAAATGATCGACCCCATAACTAGTTTATGGGGTTTCCTCCTTTCGTCATAACCGCTTTTACGGCTTCATGTGCTGCCAAGTGGTACGGGTTACTAGTTTACCCGTCGCTGCGCCCGTTCGTGTGCAGTACGAGTAGACACAAAAGCAGCCGCAACAGAGCCCGCGCCATCTTCCACTTTCGCTGTGTTTGACACAGCGCCCCCCTGACTCCATTTTCCCTGCTCAACGCTTTCACTGAACGTCTGCCAATTTCGCGGCTCTTGAAAATGTAAATAAGCCTGCGCAACTTTATTGGCAAAATAACTCAACGTGAAATCGTCCGCCGCGCAGAAACCATCGCCCAGCGAAAAGTAATGGAGCGAAAAATTTGATACCACTACAGTACTACACGCAGCGCGGCACAGGCGGGCAGTCAATTACCGGGTCCCAGGTACAGGGTACTGGAACATATACAGTAGGTACCCTGTAGTATTTACGACGCGCCCGAGTCCCACCCGAGCCACCACGGCACGGTCCATCTACCTGTAGAGGCCACGCGCAACCACCAAACCCCACCGGCTTGCGACCTGCAAGACTCGTGCACGGGCAGACTTTTCAGAGACCATCTCGCTATTTGCATCGCCTCGCTTGCGCTGATACACCTGCTGCCGTTGGTTGCCGCCTGGGGCAAGTCGCTGTCAAGGGCAGCGCTCGCGACCACCGCTCCGCTGTGACAGGGCGCCAAGTACTGAAGTCCCGGGCGGGTACTGCGGTTGGCGGCGCACTGTCAGCAGCCCGCGCGGTCCGGTTCACCGACCGCGGGTCGTCTCCCATACTCGGGGGCTTCTCACTACCCGCGCGCTGGCAAGCGCCGAACCCGTCGCTGCCGCACGTACATGGAACCTGGGCTCTGCGCGGTGAGTTCGGCAGGGGCTAGGCGCGAGGCACGCCCGGACGGCTGCGGTTGGACCACAGGCTGTTGACGGGCGGAGCGGCGCGTCTTGCGGAGCACCGCCAGCCCTGACAACCGGGGCGTTGGGCAGCAACCCGGCGAATTCCACTCGGCCCAGGCCTGCGTGCTGCGAACAAGCTCTTCCTCTGCTACCGTCAGGCGAGTGTCGGAAAACTTCGCCGTACAGGTTGGTTGCGCCCCCCAAGCCCCTGCACGCCGAGCAATTACCCCGAAAGTACCGCGTCGGGTTTCTTCTGTTTTAGGTCGCGGTCGCCCATTTTACAGCTGGACAGCCTGCTGGTATCTCAGCAGTCCTGCACCGCAGAGACGCACCACCGCTGCTGGTGGGCGGACCCTATCTCTAGCACAGCGCTCCACACTGCAGGCTTGGAGCTCCGTGCAGCAGCAAGGCGACGGTGCCCCGAGTCCTGCGGGCGGGCCGGCGCGGGCATGACGTATGACGTGCCGCCCTGACCTGTCATGTCACGTAAACTATGCGGTGTACAGTACGGCGAGTACGGCCAAGCGTCTTGAGCGGTGCGCTGCATGTCGCGGTTATTTGCCGCTTGAGAAGGGGAAAGCTCTGCTTGAAGGTTAGCCCATGCTCCGTGTATGCACCGGTGTCTCTCGCCAAGAAGCGTGCTGCGGAGGCTGCGGGCCGGGGGCGGGGGCGGGCTGAGCCGGCGTACCGAGTTGCACATGTCAAGTCGTGCGGGTGGCAGCAACCGGTCGCCGGGCGAGCGGGGTGCGACCCGCGCGAGCTAGGAGAAACGGAACCGCAGCGTCGCAGCCCTTTTCTGCGCTACTCGAATCCTTCTCACCCGCCTACACGGTTGTGTGTGGCTGTGTCGAGGAAACCACCTTGTCGACTTCCGCCACTCCCAGCACCCACCTCTCGAGCAGGCTAGGGTGCTCTGACCCGTCGCCTTTGTCGGCTCTGCCCGCAGAGGGCGCCCAACATGGAGCTCTCCCTGCCGGATCACAACCTGCTCGACGGACTCGATTTCGACGACGTCGGCATCAGCCCCACCAGCCTCGTCCTCAACGGCCGGGTGTCCCCAAACAGCCTCAACACTAACGAAAGTGCGCACGCCCGTCAATGCGTCCCGCCCCCGCGTGTGTCTCCTTTGCCACTCGACGCCCCCATGTTTCACTGCCAGCCGCGCGCCTGACGTGAGACTGTTCCCTGCGCAGTCTTGAAAGACATATTTAGCGCGGACGACTTTGGCGGCAACGACTTTTTCTTCCCGGTCGAGCAACACGCGCCGTCAGCCGACCCTTCCAAAGACAAGGGGAAGGGGGTGGACACACCGACGCTGCACCCGGGTCCTAGCCAGGTGAGTCTCGCTGCGCGGGAGGGCCCTGTTTGAGAGGCATTGGTTGAGGGGGGGTACTCCTTTCATGGTACAGTGTTCCACAAAAGTCAATGCACAAAGAAAAACGCGCGGTGCCAGGTGCGCCTTCGCGTCCAAGCAATGCTGCCTTCATGGTTACGGGGCCTCACTGGCATCGATGTTCTGACTTCCCCACCCGCACAGGTGCCCCCGAGGTCCACCCACGTATCGCTGGACGATAGCAGCTTCAAGTACCAGATCAGCGCGGGCCATCAGCAGTTCTACCAGCACTCCGCCTTCAAGGCGGAGGCCCTAGAGGTAGAGTCGGAAAAGCGCCGCCGCGATGACGATGTCGGCAGCATGTTGGGTGAGCAGACCAACAGCCCACAGCTGCCGGTTGATGCGCGCCGGAGGCTCCACCCATGCCTGCCCTGATGCCGTGCGCTGTAGCATACACCGTAACCACACGTTGGGTTGTCCATATACTAGTGTCTGAGTAAGACCATACACATATCAGAATACACCCTAAGGATGTTTGAATTCGATGTTTGGTAATTCAGTCTTTGGACCCTCCGACTGAGTGAAATGTCATGGTAGCACTTCGCTGACCCGCACCGTTTGGTTTTGTTCCTTTGGGCCTCTCAGGGAGCGATGGAGAGGACGGGGACGGAGAGCCGGGCGACCGGCGTGAGAAGCGGCGGCGCAGCAACCGCGAGAGCGCTCGCCGCGGCCGCCTGAGGCGCCTGGAGCAGCTGGGCAAGCTGGAGGAGGAGGTGCAGGAGCTGCACCAGCAGCACACCTTGCTCCTGGGCAAGCTGGCCGAGGCGGGCGATCTGCTGAACGCCGCCTCGCGCGAGAACCGGATCTACAAGACCATCGCCAACTACATGGGCGCCGATGAGCCGGAGCTCGTCAACGCGCTCAAGCAGGCCAACGCCGCGGAAGCCCAGAAGAACAAGGCCAAGGCGGAGATCAGCGACGAGGAGGCGGAGGCCATCGCGGCCGCGGCGCTGGCCACCAACGACAACAACCCCACCAAGGCGCTCATGGACCTCCTCAACCTGGCGATTCAGAGGAACAACATGGTCATGTGAACGACCCTGACCTTGCCCAACAGGGGGGGCGATTCTGCTCGTGGCCGGCACGCAGCACCGCTGGTTGTGCTCGGCCGCCCACACATATGTACCGGCAGGGCTTGCATGAATAATTATTCGCCTGTGCCGCGAGCCAGCCACAGCACATTCCGGGACAGCCAGCATGAGGCCGGGCTGCCAGACGCAGTGTGTAAATATACAAGACAAACACAGCCTCTATGATTTTGCGCGACATGGCACAACGCGCCCATGCTCCAAGCTGGCACAAACCTCCTCTCCATGCTTGATGTGCACATGCATACGCTAAGACGCCTGCGCACACCCCAAGCTTGGCCACCGCCTGCTAGTAGTCAGGTATCAGTGTCAGGTACCGCAGCGGGAAAGTACTGTGAACTCAGTGTGAATTCACTTCATCCTTCTCACGGAATGATTTTAATCATGCTAAGGATATTTATACATAAACCCATGATCCAAAGATACTGCGGTGATATCAAACCGTTATTTTTTTATGCTCCCGTGGGAGTTTTTTGGGAGAGGTGGGGGGCATTGATGGAATAATGTGACCTCGCATTTATAGGTTGAAAACCACTGTGTTGGGCTTCTGGCATTTCCAACCGGTTCCAGCCGCTCGTGCTGTGGTACGGGTCACCAGTGTTTTCCGGCGTTGCGTCTTTGCGGGCAGACTCACAAGCAGCCGCAACCGGCAGAGCCTGCCATCTGCTTTCCGGTCTCGCTGACCGGACTCGGCGCACTGCTTCGCGTTCATCCGGCCGCATCGCGGCTCTGTTCAGCTGCAATCTGTATCCGCGAGAGCGGATCAACGTCGGCCGGCGGTCAGCGGATAGTGGGTCACCGAGTGCAGCCGTCCGGCAGCCCTGGAGAGCAGCCCGGCGTTGACCAGAGGCAACGGCAGGTCCACATGCTGGAACTCAAATTTAAAATCTGTCACCACCGACCCCATTGCCACCCCTCGCTTACGGAGCGGGCGGAGCGGGCGGCCGGTGCCCGAGCGGCAAACGTGACGCAGTCCGCACCCGCCCTGCCATGGTCCACATAGGTTACAACGACTCGCGGCGGGTCAGTGCGGCTCGGGGGTGGCCCGCGCGCTGCCCAAGAAAGCTACAGGCTGAGATTGAGAAAACGAGGGGACGGCGGCGCAGGCGTGAAAAAGGGAGGCTGGAAGGCGGGTTCCGGTGCCTGGTGGGCGGGGCTCGGGTCGGCAGCCCCCATTCCGTTCCGCCCCCGCTGGGGGAAACGGCGCCCTACATCGCCGACGCACGGCGCGAGGCCCTGACGGGGGCAGCCGCCGGCGCCGCGGACTCGGGCGTCTCCGCAGTCCCGTTCAGCAGCTGCTCCAGGCTGAGGACGCCCCCGATGTCGGAGGGCTGCGCGGACGGCGAGGGCGTGGGCGCGGGCGCCACCTGGCGCGGCGCGTTGCTGCCCTCCTGCACGCCGCGGGGGGCAGCCGCCGCCGGCGTGTTGAGTGATACTGAACGATTCCGTGAAGACTGCTGCGAGCAGGGGCTCCCAAATGCCCTAAAAAGACCTGAACCCTGAAGCTTGCACGACACTGACCCCAGACCCTAAGGTTTCAGGGGGCTAGAAACTTCCAGGGGGGGCGTCATGGGTGTAAAGCATCAACTGCCGTACGATCCGTGATGCCTTTAACCCTAAATGTCCGACCCGGTTTTGTAGAGGTTGGGATGAGATGGGATGGGATGGGTGTTGGGGACATAGGGCAACCTAGGGCAAAGCAACAAACCCTAACATGCCCTACCGAACCCCGGCTTCATGGCTGCGCGGCGTCGGGGGTCTACAGAGCTTCAGGGCTCACAGCAACCCTTCGCGCAACCAAGACTTCGGCCCTTCAAACTTTAAAGCCCAACATCCCCATGCTGACCTCGAGCTTCTACGTGTTCACAAATATATACTGATGAATACGGAAACCCTAACGCGCATGTATGCAGATGGGTCGCCATCACCCGCATCCACCGCAACAGTCAAGCGTTGGTTCGCGAGTCACGAGAATGCACTGTTTGGCATCATCGGGGGGTCAGAGTTTCCATGCTGTTTTTGCAGCATGCATTCTCTCATATACTTCCTGGTGAATGTAGTTTCCCCCTCTCCCATCTTCGGGGGAAGTGGGGGTAGACACGGTGACATAATTTAGCGACCCCCCACACCGTGGTTACGGTATTAACCACACATGACCAAACGAAGGGAGAGGGGAAGGGGGCGGGGGGGGGGGGGGGGGGGGGGGGAGGGGCAGTGGTGGTACCTGCTTGAAGTACTCGTTCCACTGCAGGTTGTTTGTGACATTGTGGGTGGCCTGAAAGTCGTACTGCGTGTTGCCTTCGCCATCGGACTGCGGCATCCCAAAGTGGGGGAAGTGCGGAACCAACAGCGGGGGGGGGGGGGGGGAGGGGGGGGGGGGGGGGGGGGGGGTCAGCGCCGTGCCCCTTTTCCCGCGGCCGTGCTGCCGATGCAGCCTCCCGGAATGAAACGGCAACGAAACGGTTGGCGTCTCGGCCGCCGATGCTCCGGCCTTCCTAAATTGAAGCCATGCGATGCCGGCATGTGCGGGATCGACACGGCTGAACAGGCTTGGTTTCCAGGGTGTACTTGGAGGTCAGGTTAGCGAGGGGGGCGGGATGCAGACAGGGGGGGAGCGGGGCAGGGCAAGTCCGCGTATTGTGTTTTATTGCATGCTCCGAGGACGCAGTCAGGAGGTTCCCGGGGGCTCTCCATTAAGGCAGGCGGGGGGGGGGGGGGGGGGGGGTGGGTGCAAGGGCAACCCTGGATCACGGATGAAGACACAGCATGCCCCGGCCAGGCGCGCGCACCTCGACCAGCATGGGGAGCGTGATCTTCTCCAGGTAGCTGCGCCGCCTGTCTGCCAGCTGCGCAAACCGCCAGAGTCCGGCGAGTCAGTCCTGTACCACGTCGGCCCTCACCGCGGCCACGCTTTGGGCTCGCTATATGAGATTGTGGTTGACCCTATTGTGAAAGAGGAAAATCGGCATTCATCACGAGGGGCGCGGGGGAACGGGGAAGGGGGGGTGGGGGGGGGGGGGGGGGGGGGGGGGGATGTACCTCCTCTGCCGACGCGAGGGCGTCCCCGCTCATGGGCCCCGAGTACGTGGCTGCGCGGGCGCCCCGCAGCAGCTTGTCCATCGACGTCGCCTTCCCCACCTCAAAGCTGGCGTTGACGCCGTCCGTCTCAAAGGTCAACTTGGCGGTGCTGGGCGGCTTCTTCTTGCCGGGCAGCTCCGTGTGCACGTCGGTGTAGTTGAACACGTCCAGGTTCTCCACAAACTCGGAGTCCGTGGAGCGCCGCGCACTGCGTTTCTGCCCAAGGCGACGCATGGCCCGGGGGCGGAGGGGTTGTGGGGGGGTGCCCACGTGAGGACAACGCAGGGGAAGCCCTGAGCTAGAGGAACTGGGCACAGATGACGCATAACAAAGGCAGGGTTTGGAATTCGACAAAATGTGGCTGTGATGATCCGGCGAGGGGGGTACCGGTGCATGTGCCGCCCAAGCCAGGCGGTCACCCGTACAAGTGCGGACGCGGGCGCGGTAATGGCGGCACATCGAACAAGGACCTACCCCGCCTGACAAATGTAGACGAAGCTACCGTGGGAAGTTCATGACTGTTTCTAGAGGCTGCATGCATGTCCAGTTTTAAGCTTTGTAAATAGTAGCTGGAGTGGGGGGTGAGGGGGGGGTGAGGTAAGGGGGGGGGGGGGGGGGGGGGGAAGGGGGGGTCGAAGGCTTGTCCACATGCCCCCCCCCCCCCCCCTCCCCCTCCCCCTTCCCCTGATCAGCCATGTATGGTGTCTCATCCCCTGTGTAGAAGAGCAGGCCCCGCAGAGCAGCCCGCAAACGCACCTGAGGCTGCATGCTCGGCACGCGCGCGCCGGAGAGCAGCTCCTCCACGGAGAAGGTGGTGTCCCCGCCATTGGCCGCCGCAACGTCGCTCTGCCCGGTGAACACGGGGTTGGGCGCCTCGCCGGCTGGGTGGCTGCTGGGGGCGGCGAAAACGTAATACCATGTCGGCGAGCAGGAAGAATTGGCGGGTGGCTGTGTCGAGGGGCGCAGGAGATGAAGGTTGGGGGGGGGGGAGGGGGGGGGGGGGGGGGGGGGGGCAGAGATGGGATCGGGTGGGAGCAAGTTTCACCTGGCGGCAGTCGCTGCCCCGCTATGGCCGCCCTCCTGCATGGCGCCGCACAAACATGGCGACAGTTGCCAGATTAGGGCTTCTTGCACGAGAAGACCACCCGGTCAGCTACGGCCGGTTGGGGCAGGTCGGTGGAGGTGGAGGTGGAGGTGCGCGCGGGGGGGGGGGGGGGGGGGGGGATTACTCCGTAGTCGTACGAGGAGCAACACCAGCAGACAATAACCCTATAAACCCTGAATTGCTGGACTGGCGGCTGGTGCCTGTTGCGAGCCACAACCGTGCCGCGTAGCGCACCTGCGTCTCCGGCGTGCTCGAGGCGCAGCCCATGGCGCCCACGCGGCGCTAGCCACGCCACTGGCAAAGGTTGAGTGGGGACTGTGGGGTGCTTCAACGAGTCGCGGGCGGGGCGCGGTGTACGGGCGTGTGGGGGTCGAGGCGGGCGCGACCTCCGAGCCCTTGATCGTATCGCGTGATGTACTGCGCGCGGTATCTACGCTGAAGATACCGGTGCCCTGTGTACTTGATGGCCCCTCCTCGAGTAGCTGCGGAAGTGGGGGGTGAGGCCTGGCCACTAAAACGAGATGTCCTTCCCGGCGGATTCGCACGTAAGGATTAGAGGTACCGCTTCTCCGTCTGTGTGACCGCGAGCCTGCTCGCGTTTGGGTTGGGCACGCAAGGTCGCAAGGCCTAACAGTGTGAGCACATATGAGGTATACAGGTATATTAGGTACTGGGGTGAATTACAAAAAGGGCAGCAACAAACTGGTACAGGGTACCTGAAGCGGACGAACCGCACCGCGCGTACCGGTGTGAATTACAAAAAGGGCAGTAACAAATCCACCTACTGCTATAATAGTATAGTACTGGTACCGTACCGGTAAGGATAATCCACCGCCTTAGTAAGGATTATCTGGTGGCGCTGCGGCCCAGCAACTCCGCCGCGCGCTGCACAGAGTAGCTCGACGGTACAGTAGGTACCCTGTAGCTCCTTCAGCGGGTTTACACGTGCTCCGCCGCGGGACCGCTGTGAACAATATACTGTTTACTACAGGTTTCAACGAGAAGGGGGGGGGGGGGGGGGGGCTGCCGGAAAGAGGCCTTCGGTGGGGTTACAGTATTGTCAGGGGAAGGAGCGTGAAGTCGGCAATCCGCAGCAAGAAGAGTTTCACAGGGAGGTAGGCAAGGAAGAGTAGCTACGCAGGCTTAGTTACACGAAAAGGGGGGTACTTGCGGTTAAGAGCCACAAAAGAGGGAGGGAGGGCGGGTTGGCGGGCGGAGGCCAGCACAAAACTACGAGAGTGGTCCATTCTAGCGGATGATGATTGTTCAATGAGATTTGATGGGTACGGGGGTGACCGCCGCGGGCGGCACGCTAAGTGCCGTACATTAACTTCTCCGTGTTGAAGCACCAAGACTGCCCGTGGTCGATCACTGGCGTGGCGCAGAGATCGACGCGGGCAACTGGCGTCGACACCCGCATATACCCTAGGTGCGGGGAATAAAGATAACCCCAAGAACACAACTTTAAATATTTCCAAGGGAGGTAGGCAGGGAAGGGTAGCCACCTCGGTCGGCAGGATTGTAGAGGGAGGGGGGGGCGTCCGACAGAGCGGGGGCGCTGTCAATAAGGCTGCGAAGGACCACAAGGGCGAGAGCCGGGGGAGAGCCAACCGAACGGAAGCGCGGCGGTGCGGGTAGGAAGCGTAGTTGGGTCGATGTAGTCGTTGAATACTGCGGGCCCAACCACCCCAGTGGCAGATTTTGCCCAGGGGCACGCATGCCGCGTTTGCGTCAAACGCCGCGCCCTTTCCTAAGGTCGGAGTACGAGGTTCACACGAAGCCTTCGGCAAGGGGGGGCGGGGGGCTCGATAGATGCGGCCGACGGCCCGCTTGACCCAATCGCCGAGGGTGGAGTAGGAGTACTACGTAACTACGTAATGGGGGGGGGGGGGGGGGGGGGGGGTAGCCTTGTCGCCGGGGAGCGCCCAGAATCGATATGGTTGCTTGGCGGTGGGGGCTGCCCGGAACGCCTCGTCGCGGTAGGCGATGAGGCGTCGGAGAAGGGCCCTCCACGCGGGCACGGCGGTGGCAGGGACTTGGAGTAGGGGCTTAAACCCGTCTCGATGCTTGCGATGTCCCCGGCCCCTTCTCGCGGTTGACAAAGAGGGTGATGTTGTGGGTGAGTAATTGTCGCGGAGTCGGCAGGAGACGTTGGACTCACCACGAGAGTAAAACATGGGTGTTGAACACACGTATTGCGGCGCCCTCGCGGAGGATGGTAGTGTCATAGCCGGGGGTGGTCATGGGAAGGGTAGCAAGGTCGTTGAGGATGTCGTGATGACGTCGCGTGCAAGGGGGGCGCGCCGCAACTCCTCGCTAGTCTTGAGCTGACGGATTTGAAGCGCGCGCTGCATGTCGCCGATGGCTAGGCCGGCGGTGGCCGGGGCGTCATCTCGACCGGTATGACGCAGAAAGGTGTTGATTTGGCCGAGAGGCGGTATAATTGCAGAGAGCCGGCGCCGATGGTGCCGCACTCCGCAATCAAGACGAGGTATCGGACGCATGTGTACTCGGTGCCGTAGAGTGCCTCGATGCTGCCTCGCATGAGCTCGCTCAAGGGGGGGGGGGGGGCTTCGCGTCAGTATTGGCGATGAAGTAGGTGGTTAGTGTCTTCGTAGTAGTAGACGCGCCGGAACGCTCCATAGGCCGTTGTTGGGTTCGCCGCTGCTACCGAGGGTGGTGCTCGCCGGGCGGTGACAACAAAACCATGTGTAGCACCAAGCCGATGCTTAGGACGGCATGGCACTGTAGCCGCTGACCTTGTAGCGAGCGTCGCGTGAGTACCTGGCTCGTCTGGCTGTCCGCGAGAGGCGGCTGCGCGGCCGATAGAAAAAGAGGGTCAGTGCGGCAGGTCGGGAGGGGGCCGCGCCAGAAAGAGGGAGAAAGTAGTTTGGACTCGCGATGTTGAATAACCGAGTAGAGGCGGTGGGGTTGATCCCGGCGAGGGTAGGGGGAGGATGATGACGGCTCGCGCATGAGGATCCGCGGTGAGGGAGTCCCGCTCATGCCGACGACTCCAGTGTAGTGTTGCTTGGAAGGCGTGCCCTCGAAACGCATGCAGCTCCATGGGGTCGGCACGGAGCACCCCATCATTCGGCCATGTCGACCATAGAGGCGCCTCGGCCATATGTGATTTAGGGTCGAAGGATAGAAGACACTTGCGTAACGCGTAACGCTAAATACTCGCACCAGAACGTGCCACGTCGATCGAGGCGTCACCGGAGCGTCACTTCCCGGCGTGACGAGTATTCCGGAATACTCGTCACAAACCGTAACGGATACTTTTTTGGGCAAAATTCGAAATGAAAAAAGTCCCCAAAAAAACGTTACGCGTAACGTCTGTATGACCCCGCGGCGCGGCTTTGCATCGCACATTGCGCAAGATCCACAGCCACCGCCGCCATGATCGGGCAGTATGACCCCACCCGTAGTACCCTCGCCGCGCGCCCCGGTTTTGCCGGGTCGTATGCTGCGTCTAGGCGGCGGTGAACTGAGAGGACAGGGGACGAGGATCAGCGTCCAGGGAACCGGAGGCGCGGGCACCCTTCTCGGCCGACCGCCGTTGGTGCCGCTAAGCGCGTGCGGAACTACCATCCCCAGTGCCACGAGAGGACATAGTGACTACCCTGTATCAGCGGGTAACGGGTAGCGGCGGCGGGGTGAGTCAAATAGCAGTGGGCAGTGGCCGATCGGGGGTGGATTCTGCTCGCAATGCCGGTGTTGACCGGGGCGTGATAGCACGGAACCCCAGGCCCGCGTGACGCGTGACGGCGAGTCGCACGAGCGTCTTCTATCCTCTCAGATATACTCGGTGATAGATGTAGCTGAGAGCGTAAACTTCGCAGCCAATCATATCGCAGTATTCGCTTCGTTACGCGTTACGCTAGCGTCTTCTATCCTTCCACCCTTATCAACAAAAAAGTGCGGGCCTAGAACTATGGGCAAAACTGGCATGAAAACCACCACAGCGTCAGGGGAGGTCCAAAGGGCCCTAAATCCCTAAATATGATACTTAAGTTGGTCCGGGACCGCTCGGGTCGGCTGATCGGTTAGTGCAAAGCGGCCACCATTCCCAACCCACCGATTCACCATGAGGCAGCCTAATCAGCTCAAGAGCCGTGTAGCCGCCCGCCGCGGGCCGTATCAAGCCCCTACCCCCGGCAGATTACGCCAACCCATGGCTATGAAGTTTGGAGAAGTCGCGGAGTCTATCTACCGTCGTGAACAACACATTCCGCATCGGGTGGGACGACGGCACCGAGTCCACCGAGACCTGAAATCCACCGGCGCCGGCACCATGCCTCGGGTTCGGGTCCCTTACCACCCCGGACTCGTATCATACCTTGCATGGATGATATGTTGTCGGCATGTGATGTTTATGTCGACGCGTGTCGTGCGATCGCCGCAGCCGTGCGATCGCGTCTGGCTGTTGAATCGGAATTCGTTTTTTTTTTGAAACATCACAACTGTTGATTTACCTGCGCCCCGCAGATCTGCCAGCCATGCCGACCAGCCCCTCCCGGACTCGAGGCAAGCTACGCCATGCCCATGACCACACGTTCCAAGACATCTCCGGCCGTACCATGGTCGCGGCGCCGGCTCTCTCTTGTGTCCATGTGCCGAACAACGTTGGTCCAACTGTTGTGCTTCCGTCGCGTTTCGCCGCCGCTACTGTTCCGTCCGACTGCGACAACTCGGCAAACGCCCCGGCAACAACAATGCCAATAAGTCCACCCGCGTTACTATGTGCCGTGTTGACGACGACATGGTTGGCTGGATCTCCTACAAGTGCCCGGAGTGTGACATACCTCTGTGCGCCCCGAGCAACAGCGAGGCGCAAGGGCGTCGCGTGATGGACGGAGCCGCCACCGCCACATGAGCGCCCATGAGCTCGCGGCGTACGGGGTCCACCGCCGAACGTACTAGGCCGCAGCCGGTCAACCCTCTCGTTCCCAAACCTGAAACCTCAAAACATTCCTTCCACGGTCGGTTGCCGGCTTATGGTTGCTCCTCCGCAGTGCCTTGGCCGGAACAGGTGGTATGATGTTGGTTAATCGAGCTACAACATCTTACACTGTGAGATTCAGATGTGACGTAAATGTGCCCTACTGGTGACGAACGACGACATACGGGGACGATACGGGACGGACGAGGGACGTGGATTTCATACCCAGTAGCGACGACTATCGCGCGCGACCTGTAAAGTACTATATGAATTTCTCGTTTCCATAATTTCATCAAATTGATATGCGCACGCGGGCTCGCGTGTCGCCCGCCGACGCGGAGTACCCGGGCTAAGTACAGGCGGCTGCAAGTACTCGCTGCACATCGCTGCACATGTGTGGCGGTGTGCGGCACGACGGGCGGAGGTGTGGGCGGATGTAGGTGGTACGGTAGGTGGTAGGCGGTAGGTGGTGTTCGTAGGTGCGCGTTTTAATGCAGCCGCCCTAACTGCTGATGATTGTATGTGTAACGCCCCAGCACGCGCATGAAGTACGGGGTCGCCTGGCGGTCACCGCCGCTCACCGCTGAACCAAGCGCGGACAGCCGCGCACTCGCATTTGTGCTCCCTGCCGGTGGTGGGCTACATCCACCCCAAATCTCAACCCCCCCCCCCCCCCCCCCCCGCGCGCGCGCGGCAGCAGGCATGCCAGGAGAGGGATGGATGTCGAGTGTGTCGAAGAATGGCGTGTACACATGCAAGCACTGCCACGGCATCGTGACGGGCAGTAGTGAAAGGACGGCGCGAGAGCGGCACTTCCGGAAATACCCGAACTGTAGCCACTCGTTGAAGCGTGCGGCTAAGTTGCACCGCAAGGCCGCCTTATTACAAGCAGCAGCAGCAGGGCGGCAGCAGTAGCAGCAGCAGCGGCAGGGGCGGCAGCAGGAGTAGCTGCAGCCGTCGGAAACGGCCCGCCGGCGCCGGTCTCGGAGGACGATGTGATGGGTGTGGGGGAGGACCCCGTTGGCGAAGACGGTGTGGACATCGACGCGCCTGCGTGGCCGCCGGCGGACGTGGAAGCTGCCGATGAGGGCGTGATACGGAAAGGCGATCCCGGTGACTTCTACATGAAGGTCATCGCCAAGAAGTTCCGGGGAGTATGGCACTACGGCGTGATAACCGTCGTCGTTACCGAGTGGGTGTTGGAGGACTACGGCGGGGCGACCCAGTGGCGCGCTGTTTTCGAGGACGGTGACATTGTGGACCTTCTGCGTTCAGAGGTGAGTGGGCCCGGCCTGCGTGCGGGTGGCACCACTCAACTGCGGTTGTATGGAATCACACGCACCCGCCCGGTCGGCGTGGCAGGTTGTGGAGGCTATGGCGGCTGCCCAGGAGCACCCCCCTGTGGATGCGGACGGGGATGCTCGCTTGGTAACCGTCCATGAAGGCGATGACTTGTCCAGTGAATCACGCACCTTGCCCGGCGTGCGTTCAACACAACCCGGCTGGCGGAGGCCAAGCACAACACTGGCTGCCATGGCGTGTGCCATGTGCATGTGGTCCTTGGCTATGTCAGCATGGTCAACCTCTTCCCCCTCGCGCCGTTCCACCTGTTTTTTTTTGGCTTGGGAAGGGACTTCTGGAGGAAATTTGTCACCGTGCAGGGCCACATTGGATTCCGAGCTATGAAGCAGGAAGACCGGCGCCAGGCTTTATTCCCGATACCCAGCAACTTTGAACGCGGGTTGCGCCCTTCGTTTGCAGTGTCCAAGAATCGAAAGGTAAACCCCCCCCCCCCCCCCCCCCCGGGCGTGGGCGTGCGTGGGCGTGGGCGTGACGGCATTCCCCTCCATGACTGCAGGGTCAGGCAAGGTGACGGTGCAGTCCGGCTGGGTCATGGAGGACTGCTTGAACCACATGGAAACGTTTTCCATTCTTAACGCCGGTCCGCTGCTCGAGGAGGCCCGGGTGAAGGCGATCATGACCGAGAAGGAGCTTCGCGTCCCCAGGCGGTGCTTGGGCACGTGTACAAGCGCATGCAAGGAGCTGCGTGGTTCGTCACGCGGTGGGGGTTGCAGAATGTGGTGACGGAGGAGGACGGCCCCGAGCGCAAGGCGCAGGTGGACGCGCTCACCAGGGAGGGGAGGACTCTAGACCCAGCGCGGCGCCAAGGCGCAGCGGCCGGGGGAGCGCGGCGCCAAGGCGCGGCGGCCGGGGCAGCGCGGCGCCAAGGCGCGGCGGCCGCGGCAGCGCGGCGCCAAGGCGCGGCGGCCGGAGCAGCGCGGCGCCAAGGCGCGGCGGCCGCGGCAGCGCGGCGCCAAGGCGCGGCGGCCGGGGCAGCGCGGCGCCAAGGCGCGGCGGCCGGGGCAGCGCGGCGCCAAGGCGCGGCGGCCGGGGGAGCGCGGCGCCAAGGCGCGGCGGCCGGGGCAGCGCGGCGCCAAGGCGCGGCGGCCGGGGGAGCGCGGCGCCAAGGCGCGGCGGCCGGGGCAGCGCGGCGCCAAGGCGCGGCGGCCGGGGGAGCGCGGCGCCAAGGCGCGGCGGCCGGGGGAGCGCGGCGCCAATCAAGGCGCGGCGGCCGGGGGAGCGCGGCGCCAAGGCGCGGCGGCCGGGGGAGCGCGGCGCCAAGGCGCGGCGGCCGGGGCATCGCGGCGCCAAGGCGCGGCGGCCGGGGCAGCGCGGCGCCAAGGCGAGTGGGATGGGCGGGGCAGCGGTTGCTACCGAGTGAGGCGTAGCATCGTTTGCAGTAGCAACGCAGCCTTTCCGGTTGCATAGTGTGACGCCGCCTGGATGTAACCCAGCAGTACGCGCAAAGTGCAAGTGCAAGCTGCTGATGGCGGGGATTCCGCGGGGGGGGGGGGGGGGGGGCAGCGGCTGTGGGATAGGCGCGGCAGCGGTTGCTACAGAGTGAGGCGTCGCATCGTTTGCAGTAGCAACGCAGCCTTTCCGGTTGCATAGTGTGACGCTGCCTGGATGTAACCCAGCAGTACGCGCAAAGTGCAAGTGCAAGCTGCTGGTGGCGGGGATCCACGCGAGGTCGCAGGACGGTGCGCGAGGGGGGGGGGGGGGGGGGGGGGAGGGCAGCGGCTGTGGGATAGGCGGGGCAGCGGTTGCTACCGAGTGAGGCGTAGCATCGTTTGCAGTAGCAACGCAGCCTTTCCGGTTGCATAGTGTGACACCGCCTGGATGTAACCCAGCAGTACGCGCAAAGTGCAAGTGTTACACGTCCGTGTGCCCCACCCGATGACATTGCGCCCGACCTCACTGACGGCATGTCTCGCTCTCCTTCAGCTCCTGGGCCGTCCGCCGCCTCACCCTGCGCACCCCACCAGCCGCGCGTGCCTTCTCGGAAGCCTCACACACGGCGGCGCGAGTCGCGTCGTGGAACGCGTCCCTGACATGGCGGAACTCCGCCCTCACCGTGGCCGTGGTCGGGCAGGGGACTGCCCGCTGATGGGTCGCCATGCATGGGTACTTGGGGCCGCACAAAGCCGGGGTGCCGTCGCAGCAACACTCCCAGTCCGTCCGTTGGCCGCAGTCCACGCACATGATAGTGCATGTGGCCGCCTCCCGCCACTGCTCGTAGTGCTCCGGTCAACATGGCGACGAGCAAGTCGGCATGTCCCGCAGGTGGCTGCGGGGCGGGTGGCGCGAGCACAGCCTCGCTCGCCTCAACAACCCCCTCAGCCCGATCGGTCGCCTCGACCACGGCCTCCTCCGCCTCCTGACGCGGCGCACCAGGCGCATCATCGTCGCCTGGCAGGGCGTCCCCCCCCGCAACGGCGCCGTCGGCGGTGGCCGACGCCGTCGTGGCGGGGTGTTGCGAGGAGGTGGCCCTAGACATAGGTGGGGCTGGCACCGCCATGTGTTGCTCCACATGCGGTGCGGTTCCTGACGCGACAGCTCCGTCGCACCAGTACCGGCGCCGGCACCCCACGCCTGCTGGGCTTACCACCAACCGGCATGTTTCCTTTGGGAGGCGGTTCATCCGCGTCGGAGGTGAGCGGCGGTGCCAGTGTGGGTGTCGATACTGCCCGGCCATTAGGGCTCCCGCCGCATGCCGCTCCGCCGACCCACGCCGCGGCGTGTGCTGCGCCCCGCATAGTCGCCTCGAATATATTATACATGACGCGGGGACGGGGGGGGGGGGGGGGGGGGGGAGGGGGATTCGTGCGTTTCGTATGTCGGCGGAACGGCGTGCGAAGCTGCGGCTGGCGAAGGTGGTGGAAGTAAGCGTGGCGGCGTCGGCGGCGTATTACCGTGCGTGCATGCGTGCGCAACCCGGCGGCAGCAAGCGCCGGACTCGGCGTGTGCCGGCGGCAGAGCTGCGAAGCCATGGACACGGTACGGGAAGCCAAGTTTGGCTAAGCAACTGCCGAGGCTGGCGGCTTAACCCCCATGTCCGGCGGTTGAGGGACGGAAAGTGCGTGGAAGTTGATCGGCAAAGCGGGCATATAAGCATGGCTGTGCTAGGTTCCTATTAAGTAATGGCGGTTTGTGCTAAGTAATTCGTAGGGGTGGACCATGCAGCGCAGGTAGGGGGCGGTATAAATGAGGCCGGGCACATATACTGCTCCACGAAACGACACTGTCGCACGTGTAGTTGAATAGACGCCCCCCCCCCCCCCCCCCCCCCCCCCCCGCCGGGTCGGCCCGCCGGGTCGGCCCGCCGACCCGCCACGGCATGTAATATCTGTCATGCATCGCCGGGGTATGTGTGAGTGGATGCCCCGCCGCCACATCCCCCCCCCCCCCCCCTCCCCCATTTACACTTGTGCACTCATTAAGTTTGGGCTGGTTTCGGAGCAGTACATGTACGTATGTATATACATACAATGGAACGTAGGACCTGCGCGGAAAGAGGCGGGGCTGGCGGGGTGCGTTGGGGGTGCGTAGAGTAGCGTGTTGGTGAGATTCGGGGTGCATCGGACGCCGGATGCCCATCCACCCAGCGTAAAAGACGCGTACGTAATATTCACACTATAGATATATTCACACGCAAATGTGTGAAAAACGGACATTCCGTGCCGGATGGGTGGGAATACGGCGTCCGATGCAGCCAAAACCCCAGCAACACGCTATTCTATGCACCGCCAATGCACTCCGCCAGCACCGCCTCATTCTCTGTCGATTTCGAAAACGCCTTCACATTATCCACCGCTAATTGCAATTGCCACCGTGTAATGTTGTCACGATGTGCGCACACAACAACACTTACTACCGGTTCCGACGCGGATGGAGGCGAGGTTTGCGGAGTGCGTTGGGGGTGCGTAGAGTAGCGTGCTGCAAATAATTGGGGTGCATCGGACGCCGGATGCCCATCCACCCGGCGTAAAAGACGCGTAATATTCACACTATATTAACACACAAATGTGTGAAAACCGGAGATTCCGTGCCGGATGGGTGGGAATACGGTGTCCGATGCAGCCAAGACCCCAGCAACACGCTATTCTATGCACCGCCAATGCACTCCGCCAGCACCGCCTCATTCTCTGTCGATTTCGAAAACGCCTTCACATTATCCACCGCTAATTGCAATTGCCACCGTGTAATGTTGTCACGATGTGCGCACACAGCAACACTTACTACCGGTTCCGACGCGGATGGAGGCGAGGCTTGCGGAGTGCGTTGGGGGTGCGTAGAGTAGCGTGCTGCAAATAATTGGGGTGCATCGGACGCCGGATGCCCATCCACCCGGCGTAAAAGACGCGTAATATTCACACTATATTAACACACAAATGTGTGAAAAACGGACATTCCGTGCCGGATGGGTGGGAATACGGCGTCCGATGCAGCCAAAACCCCAGCAACACGCTATTCTATGCACCGCCAATGCACTCCGCCAGCACCGCCTCATTCTCTGTCGATTTCGAAAACGCCTTCACATTATCCACCGCTAATTGCAATTGCCACCGTGTAATGTTGTCACGATGTGCGCACACAACAACACTTACTACCGGTTCCGACGCGGATGGAGGCGAGGCTTGCGGAGTGCACTGGCGGTGCACAGACTAGCGGGTGACTAGATCCATTGTCGCTTATTCACAAGCACGGGCGGTGCTGCCAGACCTGATCGTCTACGGCCGATATAATATTCACACTATATTAACATCGGTGCACACCGCCGCACACCGCCGCACACCGCCGCACACCGCTGCGCGCGCACATTCGTCGCACACATTATCCCGGATTCACTCGCCGTATCCATTACGCCGTGCTACTTCAACAATAAACATTGCGAAATTACACCGACACAATGCCGCACCGACTAGCTCTTGACAATATGTGCATATAAATAGTAGTGGCGCGCTGCTCCTCGCCTCCGATGTGTCGTTGACTGCTGCGGAAGGCGGTCGTCGACTGGGTGTTAGTTTCTCCACCTCGGCCGCCCCCCCCCCCCCCCCCCTTCACCGCTCACAGCGCCATGGCCGACCTCGCCCCCCCCGGGCAAAAGTGGGCGGCGAGCCTTGTTGTCTCGCGTGTCCGCGCCGCCGGCATCGAGGAGGACGAGAAAGACATGAGGAAACGCGTGACAAGGTGGGCGCGCAACAAAACACTCCATCCTCCACATTAGCACGCACCCACTCGTGGCTAACTTGTGCCGCGCGCAGGTTCGTCCGCTGGGAGCGCCGTAAGGCCCACCTCAACGCCAAGGCTTCCACAGTGCCAGCGGCGCAACTCGTGGTGGCCGAGGAGGCCGCATCCTCAGCCGCTTAAAGGCGAAACGATTGTGGCTTGTTGTTGGTGTCTGGGCACAAGGGGGCGTCCCGACGCGAAGGTAAGGAAGCTCATGGCGGCGTCGTCGACGGCACAGCCTCCCGGCGGGGTGGTGAAGACACTGACGGATGACAAGAAGCGGAAGAGGCCAGTGAAGAAACGCCGAGGTAAGAAACTGACGGTCGCGGAGTCGGAGGCGCAGGCGGAGGCGGAGGCGGAGGCGGAGGCGGAGGCAGCGAGATCGTCGAAGCGGATGGTCCCCCGGGCACGCAAGAACAAGAACAAGCAGTAGCCCCCGCCCCCTTACCCCCCTCCCCTCACTCCCCCGGCGGGAGCGGCGGGGGGGGGGGGGGGGGGGGAGGGGGCGGCGGGGGGACCACGCCCGCCCGCCTCCCCCCCCCCCCCCCCCCCCCCCCCGGGCCACATTCCCCGATGGCAGCTGTCGCGAATATTGTAATTCAATCATTCTTCGGTAAACCGCTGCCTGCCCCCGCCCTCCCCCTCGCGAATATTTATGTAACGTGAGCACTCTTTGGCAAAACATGGCAGCCAAACCGCCCATCTGATGACCTTTGATCGGACGGCTGGCAGGCCCGTTCAGCAGTACTAGCTGTAATGTACACAAAATTCCCCACTGTTACCAAATACAACGGCTGCGATTTGCGCTCCCATGTACTAATAGGCGTAGTTATCCACAGGACCACTCGTCATCGTGCCCGGGTACCGGGTACCGGGTACTAGATACCCGGTACCGGCTCAATAAATATATCGCGTACTACCCGGTACTACACGGACAACCTTGTACCTTATACGTCAGTGCCATGTAACATTTTACCGGGCTAGTACGACTACCAGAATGATGACAAAAAGGATTTATCGCCCGCCGGCAATAACGCCGGATGTACTCGCACGTAACTGGATGGACGTGCCGCCACCAGCAGCAGCCTTCACGGATAAATAATAGTCGCTAGTAGTAGTGCTTCGTCACCCGTATGTCACATCTGAATCTCACAGTGTTAGAGGGCGACGCTTTCATTGTAGTATTAGTGATATGGAATTAAAATCCGTTAATGATGCCAACGCGACCCGCGTGTTGTTTACTCGTGTTGTATATATGCCATACAACGTATTTGCCCGAGGCAGTAGGGGCCTCACTTTTCGCCTTGTCCTCATCACCAGAGTCCTTGGTGACGTCCTTTGCCAATATGGCTTGGCGCGCCACCGCCTCGCGCCCCGGGCGCGCACGTAGTTTTGAAGTTTTTGCCGCTGCCGCCGCCGCTGTCCCGGTCGCGGTCGTTGCGCCGGAAGGCGCCGCCGATGGAAGCGCAGATTGGCACTGGTTTTCGCGGCGCTAGCGATGTTGGCGTCGTAGACGCGGTCCTTGTAGATCTCTAGCAGCTCGGTGAACTCGGGCGACCCCGTGTTCTCAGCACCAGGCGGAGGTAGCGCTTCCGTACGACGTCGAGAGCGAGGGTGTCGCCGTGGTACATCCGCATACCCAATTACTTGCGGAGGTAGGCGAGGCGGAACCGATGACCGTGAGTCGTCGATGGCTTCCGTGATGTGAACGATGCCCTCGAGCCGCTGCACGAAGGCCGGTGTGATCCCGTCGGTAACGCATGCTGCCGCCAATAGCTTACGCAGCTCGACAACCGAGCCGGCGATGAAAGCCCCGTAGCACGCGGCGTTGTAGTACTTATCCGCTGCCGGCTGAAGACGAGGGTTATCACGCAGGTACTCGAGCACGCGGTCGAGGGCGATGGCGAAGAGCCCGGGGCGTCGCAAACGGTCGGGAGGCAACCTGGTCTCGAAACGGGGCAAAGCATTAGCGAGGGCGGTTTTTCAATCACGGTAATGTGGTTCACTCGAAGGGACGAAGGGCGCACGGATGTTCCGGTCCAGGCCACCGGCGCGGGACTCGTTCCCGCCCGGAATGGCGTCCTCTTCACCGGCGGCAGCCGGCGGCATAGGAGTCCCTTGAGTGGTGAAGAACCTAGAGAGATGCTCCCGGATGAGTTGCTTCAGTCTTGTGTCTTCCGCCTCACGACGCGCTGCCTGGATGGAGTCATACGCAATAGCCGCCGTCGCGATGCCTCCGACAACCGTCGGCTTGCTCGCGTCGGCCATCTTGGGCCCGGTGGGTTAGCCGTCGCCAAACATAGCAAAGGGGTCGTCGGGCATTGAGCCGCGTGGAGAAGAGAGAAAAGAATAGCCTCGGCTTGAGCTGGTCATGTAGCAGCACCGAGAGCGGAGGATAAAAGGTTTAGTACCGTCTCCGAGGGCCTGAGGCGAACGCAAAACTACGAGAGTGATGGTCCAGTCTAGCGGACGATTATGGTTTTATAAGATTTGATGGGTACGGGGGTGACATATGTTTTCGCCGCGGGTGGTACGCCAAGTGGCGTACATCAACTTCTCCGTGCCGAAGCACCATGACTGTCCGTGGTTGATCACTAGCGTGGCGCAGAGATCGCGGGCAACAGGTGTTGACACCCGCATACACCTAGGTGTAAGGAAGGGAATTAAAGGTAACCCCAAGAACACAGCTCAAATTAAACAAAATAAGCCTGAAATGAGCGACGGAGCGAGGGTGGGAAGGACGCGGCCCGCCACACGGTATAGGCGGGGCACTAAGGTGGAAGGTGGGGACTGCAGACAATAGGTCTCCCTAGTTTATTGTAAAATACTATCTCGCGCGGGGTCGGCTCGCAGCGATGCACCGGAGTCAACCGCGCCCGTTGTCATTATTGCAGTTTTCTACGTCTGATTTAGTGTCGTAGCGGCGGGCCCGCGGCACAGCGGTCCACGCCCGTACTTATAAGGTGTGGAGCTGCGCGCTGCGTGCGCGCCATATGGAACTGCGTGTCACGGACGAGCGCGCGAAGTAGGCGTGCGCCAGGCGGAAGAAAACCGTCCCCAACTATTGGCGGTAATGAATATTTCAAATAAGCAGGGGGGGCTTTGTGGTTGGCCGAGCTCGACCGAGCCGGGGCACGACGCCCGGCCCGAGGGGCAGACGAGGGGCGGTCATGAAGACCGGGCCGGGCACCGGGCCCGGAGAAGGAGCCGGAAGGCGGCCACGGATCACTTGGGAGGACCGACCCCCTCGCGCACGACGAGGTCGCTGGGCGCGGAGAGGTCCGGGAGCGAGGGCGGGAAGACAACTACCTCGGATACCTTCTCTGAGAGGCGCTAGTGCCACCTCATGTCCGGCTTGTAGGGCGCGATGACGGTGGCTGCCGCGCCGGAGGTTTGGGGCTTGATGACGAGATCGTCGATGAGGCCCCAAAGGGGGGTGTGCTCGCGTCGCGACGCGCCGTCGGAGAGGCGCAAGCAATCGATGGCATCACTGCACGGATCGCGCCAGCGGGGGTTGCATTGAGATAGGCACGCGTTCCCAATGATGACAGCGAAGCGGTCGATGGTGTGACAACCCTATATGTTGTCAAGGTGATCGAGGTGGCGAAGGTTAAACGCCATGTCGTCGTAGTCGATGTCGCGATTGAGTCGGTCCGCCGAGATGTTCGCCGTGGTCATGATATAGCGCGCGCGAACGGAGATGTCGTTGTTGTCGAGGATGGACCATAACTTCCGTAGTTTTAGCGTAAGAAGGGGCGAACACGAGGTGAGATTGGCGAGCCAGGTTGTAGACCAACCCCATGTTGTCCTCGTGGAGAAATACATGTCGAACTCGTAGTTGCTCGGTGCGGAAGGTGAGCACGGCTTATTACTGGACACCACGGAGCTCCTTGTAGGTGATGCGTAGGTGATGTGCGCGCCTCGGTAGTCTCGCTCGTTGTTGAGGACGGTGTCCCACCCCGCCACCCGTAGCCGGAGCTTTCGACGTGCATGTAGGCAGTCTCGAGCGGCTTGTCGATGGAGCGACTGTTGTTGTGCGGAGGGACCGCGGCACACCACTCAAGGTCTGACAAGAGGTGGCGCGTCATATTTACGCGTCCGCTATGCGAGTCCTTTGTGCGGAGCACTTCGTGCAGCTCGCGGAGGTCCTACCATGCTGGCTTTATGACGAGGGGGTGGAAGTGGGATCGCCCCACAAGCGACGCTAGCTTGCGTATATGCAGCCATCGCTTGTCTCATTTCGCCGGGTGTTTACGGCTGAGCACCGACGCGGCACTCGAGCGACTCGGGCTTGCACTCTAGCGCCCGAATCATCCCGTCATGGTAGTAAGCTCCATGCCGTTGTGCCCGAGCCGTTGCACAAGTTCCTACCGTTGCGCCTTGTCCGGGTGGCGACTAAGGCCAAGCTTAGCCAGTATAGAGGTGATGCGGTCTCGTACGGCGTAGGCTTATTGTGCTGACCCGTCGACGCGAAGAACAAGAAGTCGTTCATGTAGGGAAGCATCCGACACCCGCGGAAGTGCCAACGTAGGGTATGGCGCCGTCCCGCCATGCTGAGCTTGGACCGCGACCAACGCCGCGAGGGGTCACCGTGAAGTCGGGGCGGCGCAAGTGTCGGTTTAACGCGGCTGTGAAGGAGTAGAGTAGCATGTGCTCAGGCTCCACCTCATGGGGAGCCATGCCAATCGGCGGTAGAGCTTGCCCCGGTAGTCGACGTTAAAGTATATAGTCGCGGTCCTCGGGGGCAATACCGGCGGCGTAGAAGCCTGCGGTCATGCATGTCCATGGACAACATATAGTCGCTAAGTCGTGCCAGATGGCGCGAAGTCAAGTGAGCGTCCCGAAGCTCAGGTCTCGCTCCGCAACAGAACGACCGGTTCATGGGTCAGAGGTCGGTGATGAGCCTCCGCTTGTAGACACTGGGCTTGGGGACAAGGAAGAGCCGGGAGACTTACCGTGGACAGTGGCCTTCTTCCCACGCTCCGCTAGTCGGGAAACGAGTCAGCTCGCCGTCCATGAAGCGTAGCTAGTCGGCGGGTAAGGCCATCACCGTAGCGCCGCCGACTATCCGTGAGCCCAACATCCCCAACTCATGCGGCCGGCGGGGCATCTCGGCTGCCTTTCAATAGCCGGAGCGTTGAAGCTCTGTTGGTGAAGAGGTGGCAATTGAGGGGAGAGGGCGTCCACTAGGGGCTCTATATGCAACGGCTTGGATGGCGGACGGGAACTAAAGTACTGTTAGGGGGAGATGGGCTGGGTTTGTACAACCCGGCCTCATATATGTATGAGGCTTTTAAATCACGAGGAACACCCGGCCAGGGCGGATTAGGGTACGGGTAGGGATGGGTCAGAGGGTTTCCTAAAATGTCAAAAAGAAAACAACAAGTATTACATGTAATTAATAACAGGTATTCTGCCCGACACGGCGCATGGAAAACTGGGATATGCCGACTTTTTAACGTACTAGTCGCGTCGAATTGAAACATATTACGCAACCTATCTGTTATAAACGGGAACGAACGAGCAAGAAAATTGGAGGATGCGCTTTGGATTTAACTTGTTTTAATTACTCAAGTGTATTGATACGCATGATCTCATGCGCGGGCACAGCCATATTAAAAAAACGTAGTATATCCGAAATAAACACGAATTATAT
This sequence comes from Tetraselmis striata, assembly GCA_006384855.1. NCBI lineage: Eukaryota > Viridiplantae > Chlorophyta > Chlorodendrophyceae > Chlorodendrales > Chlorodendraceae > Tetraselmis > Tetraselmis striata. The sequence goes on along the minus strand of VCJN01001300.1, from coordinate 43,025 downwards.
CCGAAATACAGTTGAAAAGTGCGGGTGCCTTCCGTTTCCGTGCGCGGTATATAGCATAGAGACTTGGCATGCTTCAGAGGGCTGCATGCTACGCACTTCGTGCAGGCGGGCTGTAAGACAGCTGACATGTTCGCATCAAACACTAAGCATAAAGAATTCAAATCTAAGAAATAAAGTTGAAAGTTGAAAATTTCAAATTTGCACACATTCACACCGTAGCATTATTAACGACGATTGTGACAAGAGCTTCGCTGTTCGCAGTGCATTGATTACCGTGTCATGAAAAACAACAATTGTTTGTTCGGATTTGCAGTGTACTAATAGGAACAAACGGAATCTCACCGGTCGCGCGCGGACTGCGCTTGGGCAGCTATGGTCAACATATAATAATACCCTTGGACACGATAATAACATTGTCACGTGCGGCGTGTGTGCCTACTGCCTCCGCCGTATTTTCTATTAGTTGGTGCACTGTAGTGGCGAGTTTGGCACATTCAATGCTAAAGGTTAACTACAGCTCGGCCCCGGGGCAGCGAAAGCCGCCATTCAATCCGTATATGCTCTCCGCATACTGTAGAACACAGTACTCGCAAATTTAAGAATGCGCATGCAGGTCCGCCGTGGTGGTATGTGGCAAGGCAAAGCAGGGACATGTGCCAAATGCATGCGGCACGGGGCATAGCGAAACAGTATTATTTCATACTTGCCCATGCGGCGTTGATCAATTCCTCGGAGTATGATGATTGCGATCCCCCCCCCCCCCCAACCCCCCGCTAGGACATTGAGACCGCCCAGTCTTTTGCTGACTAGCTGACGCAGAAAGGTGTCTGCAACTGCATGGGAGTGAAATATCTAGCCTTGCACTGATACACCCACGTGTTTCCCTGGCAACCGTAGCATGCACAGCCCAGCACAGCGGCGAACCCACTGACGAAATAATGCTATTACAAGCGAGGAGGGATGGGGGGGGGGCAACTGTGTATAAAACAGCTGGAGATGCGGGCATATTTGTTTCTGTGTGTTGACTTGCCTCATAGTACTTTGTGCATATAGCTTGGCTTTCGGCACAGTAGCCAAATGAACCCTGAGTGGCTCAGCTGACAGACGCTCAACTGAGCCCGGCAATGGTTGGCGGTGCTGCTACTCGTGCTCTTACTTCTTGCCGGGTGCCAAGAAGGCATCCAGCTGCTGCTTGAGCTGCTTGGTGTGGTTCTCCAGGTACGCCACCTCCTCTTTGTGCTTCTTCGCGTCCGCCTCGCGGCGCTCGTTCTCACGCTTCTCAATGGCTTCGCACTTCATCTTCCACTCATTCACCTGCGGCAGCACATTCACCATAAGGCAACCCCCATCGGCCAGGCAGCAACAGCACCGCCTGTCCAGTGTAAGCTGAAGGGGGCAACCGCCCCTGCCAGACCTGGCGCTCATAGTCCTTGCAGTCAGCCTCCAGGCCCTGGATGCGGGACTCCATGTCGCTCTTGCCCTGCTCAGTCTGAAGAGCCTTGCGCATGCCAAAGGCGACGCTGCTCTCATACAGAGTCTACAGCATGGAAGGGGCAACCGAGATGACACGGGATGGGCGTGTAAGTCCTGCTTCATCCATGCCGCATGCAGTTCTAACACCAGAAAAGCCAGTGTCTATGTATCTATATCTATATATATATGTCTATATATGGATAGATACATAAGTAGATAAAACAGTTGTATAAAGTCAATCAGTTTAGAAGTTCATGCACCCATTATATTCCTGGCGCATGTGTGCACGGGTCCAGGAGGATGGAGCTGGTAGGAGGCAGCACCTGGTAGGCGGCAATGGTCATGCGCATCTCGTCGCGGACACGGAGGAGCAGCAAGCCCCTCTCCGCGCAGTTGATGGTGACCTGGCGGATCAGCTCATCAAAACACTGCGCGTACAGTTCCTCGCGCACGGGGCAGATACCGGTCTCTCTCGCCTGCGGAGGGAAGGCGGTATCGTTACACGAGTGTGGCAGGGGCAAGGTATCAGGCGGAGGCGAAAGGTAGGCATGCGATGGGCATGGAAGGGGCGGCGGGCCAAAGCAGGGTCGTACCTGCCGCCTCTGAAGCTCCTGGTCCAGCTTCTCCTGCAGATTGATCACATCTAGGCGGGTTGCCGGAGTGCTCGACACATACTGCACCCACAGCTGGCCGTCCTCCGTCCACTCCCTGCCGCGTCACATAGCACATGAGCGTACTTTAAATCAACGGAGGGCATGAACCCGCGCAGCAGCGGACCAGGCCCATGCGGACTTGGTTGTGGGTGAAACGCCACGGCCCGTTTATCACCTAGGGGGTAGGATGGAGTTGAGGATGTCCTCGGTCTGTGTGAGCCCCGCTTTTTGCTCGACAGGAGGCAGGTCCTTCTGTTGGGCGCAGGACATGGTCGAGCCGCATCAGCAAACGGCGTGAAGCACCCTGCCTCAAGCCGGTAGGGTGACCCCGGATCAAGGCAAATGTGCATGCACCTAAAAGCCAGGCGAGCATGTCCTCTGGAAGCAAACTCCACCTCAATGAATATGAAAGACGCCCCACCCCGTTCCCCTCCCACTCGCTACTGCTGCCAGCACTTGCAAACGCAAAAACAGCAATCCGCTACTTCTATCATATCTGCAACGTATAGCCATTTCCATGTGCCATTTCTGATACTGTGGGGTGGGTGCGGCAGAGAAGGAGATATGGAGGGCGGCGGGGAGGGGGGGGGGGGGGGGGGGGGGGGGGGGGGGGGGGGGGAACGACGTGCACGGCGGCGTCGAGACATCATTTCACCACCCTCACCGGCTGAGCCCCCCCCCCCCCCCCCCCCCCCCCCCCCCATCTCCCTCCCTTCCAATGGACGCTCGGATACATGAGATGTTCGGCCACATTGTGGCGCCAAGACTGGCGGGGCGAGGATCAGGGGGGAGCGGTGAGGGTCGCTCGACGGCGGACACTCGCCTTCTTGCCGGTCTTGTCCTTGGCGCGCTTGTCCTTGGTGGTGCTCACCAGCGTGGGGTTGTCATACTTGACGAGCGACACCAGCTGAGGAATCATCTCGTCCTGCCTGCCGCAGCGGACCTGGCGCTGTTGTTTCAAGTATTTCCCGGGGATATACTTGAGCAAGGTGGCGTGTCAGGTGCGAAGAGTACCGGTGCGCGGGCCGCATCTGTGTCGGCGGCTTGGGACATTGCATGCGGCATGCAGGCGCGCGGCGGCACCGCCCACGGCCACGGCCCACGGCCTGCTTGGGCTATTTACAGCACTACTGCTATTTTCATACTTGGGCTATTTTTGGTGATTTCCGATATTTTATCGCCTTCTGCTGCTAGCTCATGTAAATAATACTTGGGCTACTTACAGCAGTAATGCGCGGAACATAATAACATATAACAATAATTATTTAAAATATATATGGTGGCAATTGTTACTGGCATCTGGGGGTGGGGTGGGGGGGGGGGGGGGGGGGCGGAGGACAACGGGAAACGATGAAAACAACGGGGAACCATCGTACGAATTTCGGCATTTTCACTAAAGACACTATTATTTCGAACTTATTCTCATACTTCGCAGCAGATCTACGGTACGCGAGAACTGGGCGCTCTCGCCGCCGGTATATAGCGACCCTTTTTGAATATCAGCATTATTGCTGTCAGATACTGATGCGCACCGGCGCGCGGCGTTGGTACGGGTACCTGTAGCGAATAAGTGCTACTGCTCTTCGGAACTTCGGCGCCGCGATGAGGCCCGCTCAATTTAAATAATGTTGCGATTCCATACGACTACGCCATACTTTCGTAGCTTTTCAATGAAATATTCGTGTTCCATATCACCCCGCTCGGGCCACGGAGGCCCCTATCAGACAGCAATAAAACAGCGCGCGCATCATCAAACCGCCCCCGCGCACGCCACGGACGACGACGGACGCGCATCAGCAGTCGTCGCTATCCAGAGCGTCACTCCCGCCGCCGATCCAACGACGACATAGCGCCGCCACAGCCCAGCTGCTGCGGAACTCCGACGCTTTAAGAGCGCGCCTCAGCCAGGGATAGCCGGCAAGGATGCGCGGCGCGTGCGGAATTTCCGCAAGGTGCCGAGGCAGCGAGTGCTCCACCTCCGCCCGGTGCGCCAGCGGCCGGCCGCCTCCGCCTCAACCGAGGCCGCCGCCGACCGCTCCGCAACGCCGCACCAGCGAGCGCCAGGACAGGCGCAGGGGCAGCGGATGGCGGCAGCAGGCCAGCTGGCCGTCGGCTGCTCCCAAGCCGGAGTCGGATTCGGACGTGGATGGGTCAGCGGAGGGGGCGATCGCGCCGCTGGCACTGGAGCCGCTCTGCGCGCCGCAGCATATAGCGGTGAGCAGCTCGAAGCACACCATAGCTTGCGGCGCTGGCGGGGGGAAATGCGCGCCGTGGCGTGAGGCCCTCCCATGTGGGAGGTGCCGTCCCAGGCAGCGAGCAAGTTGTCCAGAAATGGGAATGCGGGAGCAGGGGTGGTGCGGGAGAGGGGGCGGAGATTCACGATGGAAAGCAACCCCCGGAGTAAGCTGACATCCCCGCTTCGCCCCCACCCCAACTGCCCCAATTCGCGTCTGATCCTCAGATCATAATGGATGGGAATGGCCGCTGGGCGCGGCAACGAGGCGAGAGCGTGCAGATGGGCCATGAGGCAGGTGTCGGCGCGCTGCGGGAGTGCGTCAAGTGCTGCGTTGCCTGGGGCATCCCGGCACTCACGGTCCCCCCCCCCCCCCCCCCCCCCCTTTCCCAGCGCATCGGCAGGCGTACAGCCTTTCGTAATGGAAGGTGGTCCCCTCGGGCGCCGACCTCCCTCACTTGGGCCGCTGGCATCGCTGGCGGTGGATGACGCGCGCCTGCTCGTGGCACAGGTGTATGCGTTCTCCGCAGAGAACTGGGGGCGCGGGCCCGAGGAGGTGGCCTTCCTGATGCGCCTCATCGCGCGGGAGCTGCGGGACACCGCCCGCGAGCTGCGGGAGCAGGGCGTGCGGCTGCATTTCCTCGGGGACGTGGAGGCGCTGCCGGACTATGTGCGGCGGGAGGTCCGCCGGTGCGCTCATGACCTTTTATCAGCACCGGGACCACCAGTTCCACAGGAACCTCCACATTGAAACATTTGATAACTGTTAATGATTTCCGTGCATACAAGTGATGTCATCAAATCATCGGGCGCATTATTCCCAGCCTTCATTAGTAAATCCTGTGGCATTCCTGAGCGTTCATTGATTGGATTACGCGAACTTCCCAGGTATACCTACACAGATTCCAACCATGGCCGCGGGGAATTCCAGCGCTTGCGTGTGCCTATCCTCACCTCCCCGATGTTGCCCCCCCCCCCTCCCCGGTGGCCCTATGCAGGGCGGAGGCAGCGACGTCACACGGCGCCGCACTGCACCTCCGCATCGCGCTCAATCACAGCGGGCGGTCAGACTTGGCGCGCGCCGCGCGCTCCTTAGCGGAGGCCGTCGCCTCCGGCACGCTGTCGCCGGCCGAGGTGGACGAAGCCGCGCTGGGGCGCGCACTGGCGGACCTGCGCCCCCCCTTGCCGCCCGCCGTGCCGCCCGAGCCCGACCTCCTCATCCGCACCAGCGGCGAGCAGCGCCTGAGCAACTTCCTGCTGTGGGAGCTCGCCTACGCGGAGCTGCACTTTGCGGAGCCACTGTGGCCCGACTTTGGGGAGGCGGAGCTGCGTGCGGCGTGTCATGTGTATGCCGGCCGGCAGCGCCGCTTTGGGCGCCGCCCAGCGTGATGTGTGCGGTAATTGGTGAGGGTATATATTGACCGGGGCGCTGGTCCGTGACTCCACACGCCATTGCCAATACAATGCCATGTTGTGACGGCCATTTTGGGCAAGTCGGCTACATCTTGAAGGGGCAAGGCGCCCCCGTCCCCCCACTGCTGTGCCTGGTCGATAGTGAGGCCCCACGTTAGGCCGAATCCCTGCCGGAGGGAAGGAAGGATCATAACATCACGAGAGCATCGTTGCGGCACGCAATTGCCCGTGTGCCATCCAGGGGAGATCTTGCAAGCTTATAGAGCGACCGCTTGCCACCGCCCTTGTGCCCCTGCCTCTCAAGGGGCACGACCGGGCGCACTGCAGCCGTCTACTCGCTGCTTGCATCCTCCTCCTCCTCCTCCTCCTCCTCATCATCATCATCATCCGACCCAAGGTCGTACTTGACTTGCTTGGCGGCCGCCCGCCGCTGCGGTCGGTCGCTAGAACGCGGCTACAGGGCGGAACAAATGCGGCCGGCAGATGGGATGGGTCAGCACGCTGTGGGACAGCCCCATCATGATGCTCATAAGAGAGAGATGTGCGCTCGCTTGGAAGAGAGAATACATTGCCTTCGTGCCCCCCCCCCCCCCCCCCCCCGGCCGGCAACCAGCCACCCTCATCCGCACATTGACGGGAACAACGCTCGAGGACACCAAACAAGCCATGCTGATACAAGACAAGCGCGCACAGGATGATGCCCGCTGCGCATGGGTGGGTGAGTACGGGATGGGATGGGTTGTGGAACACGCAATGTGCACCTGAGAGCCCTGGGTGGCCGCCACCCCCGCGTCCTCCAGCTCATCCTCCTCCACCACCTCCTCGTCATCCGACTCGGACGCAGCTTTCCGTTTCCTGTGCCACATGGCAGCCGTCTCAGAACGTGGCCCTGGCAAATGCCCCGCCTCACCGCGCACCTTGGGGGGGGGAGGGGGGGGGGGGGTTAAAGCCCATGCGCACCGGCCGCCGCTGCCCGCCTTCTTCACCGTCGAGGGCGCCCCCTTTGCCGCCGCCTGCCCTCGCGGCGTAGCCTTGCCAGTCTCCCCGCCTGCCCCACTCCCCTTGGCTGCGGCTGGCGCCTTCATCTTGGCAATCATCGACTGGATGCTGCCTGCACAGCGGGAGGCAACAGGCAGGAGGTTTGATCCGAGGTTTAAAACCCTAAACACCTGAGCAATCCAATGCTCCGGATAAGCAATCATGCAGTCACCCCGTGGAGCAGATGACAGGCTGTATCCGGGTGCACTTGTTTGCAGGCTGCCCCAGGTAGGAGGCGTACCCTTCGGCGGCGGCGGCTTGCCCGCCCCAGAGGAGCCCACGCCCGTGTCCTGCGAGCTGCGCTTGCCCAGCACCCCCACGCCGTCATAGGACTCGCCGTCGCTGTCCTCGTCGCCGCCCGCCAGCTGCGCCGACAGGTCGTCGCTGTCCTCGCCACGCAGCACTTTGAGCGCGCCCTTGGCGGCGGCACGCATGGGCTTCGAGGACGGGCGTGGCGGCGGCGGCTGCGCGACCGCGGCGCAGATTGTCGGATCTCCAGCGCACGGGCATGTAGACGCCCACATATGACAAAACATAAAGGCAAGCATGCCAAAATAGCAGCAGATATACATATATATACACATATATGTAGGGGAATAATCGACATTCCTGTCATTTTAATGATTAGTACTCGTATTGGTAAATAAAATACGTCGCAACATGCAACCATTGACTTGATGCATGACTTCTCCCACTGTAGGCATGAGGTGGGGCTGGGCACGTGTTGCCGCACCAAGCAGCCACACCTGCATCTTATCGTCGTCGTCCTCCTCTGCCTCCTCAGCGTCCTCCTCCATCTTGCCGGCGGGGTCTTGCGACTCGGGCCCCTCCGCCGGCTCCTGGTGCACCCGCCGCTCCAGCAGCGCCGCCGGCATGTCCAGCCGCCTCTCCTCCGGGTTCTCCTCCGCGCTCCCCACCCACCACACCTCCGAGAAGACCACCATGCTCCCGAAGATGTCCTCGCACAGAATGTCCTTGGTGCCGACCTTGAGCATCATGTACTTGGTGTTGGGGAAGACCAGCGTGCCGAAAAACTTGAGCCGCCCCTCCGGGAAGTCCATGTACATCACCGGGTTCTGCGTGTCCAGGTGCTTGAGCGTGCCCTGTGTTGGCAGCCACAAACCGATTCCCGGCCTCCTGTCACCAACCGCAGCCGAGCTCACGCCGAAGTGGCCTCAGGGGGCACCGCGCTGGGCGGCCGGGCGCACCAGCTTGCCGCCCGCCTTGGGCGTGATGGACACGTTGAAGAGCAGCATGTACCTGTTCTTCCGGATGGAGGTCTTCTTCACGATGTCCTTCCCGTTGGCGCGCTGCAGCACTGCGCCAGCCCCCACGCGGACAGGTGCGAGATTGGTAGCGGCGGAGGATTTATGGCATCAACCCGGGGGGGGGGGGGGGGGGGCCGCACGCTTGGAAGGGGGATTTGGTTCCGGGCATATCCGTCTCGTCTTGGAGAGTACCTGCTGGCCAGGCACAGCCAGAGAAGCGGGGAGGGGAGCGATCTCAACCACCACGCCACGCCCGGCCGACCAAGCAGATGGAACGGGTGGACCCGTGCCGAGGGCAACGGGTCGGGGCCGAGGGTGTGGGGGGCGGGGGAGGGGGGTGGGGGTGGGGGTGGGGGGGTGACGGCGCGCACCCCGCCCTTCTGCGCCGCCTCCTTCAGCCGCGCGCTCTCGAGCCGCGCCGCGCGCGCCTCGGGCGTCTCCTCCGCGTAGCTGCTATCGACGGCCGCTTTGGCCTTCGGAGCCATGCTGCTGCTGCTGCTGCTGCCGCCGCCCCCCCCCCCCCCCCCCCCCCACCCGGTGGCAGCCTCTCCTGGGCGCGCGTGCGCTGTGCGCGCAGCTGGTTGTCGGGACAGTTGCCCGGGGGATCGGCGGCAGACGTCAGCTCCTGTGCCTCGGGTGTCACGGTCCTCAGGCGCAGTGATTCGCTGTTCTGGCGGTCGCGTCGGGGTCTCAACCAGCCCAGCCTGAGTCAGAGTGGTGTGTGTCGTTTTCCATTTTCAGCTAGGCGTCGGTTCGGGAAAGACAACGCCGCGGGGGGGGGGGGGGGGGGCTCGTAGGGAGCGGCGGGGCGGTGTGTTTCAAAATTCGAACGCACGCATCAGGGTTTTACAGATCAAATTCATGCCCTAGGGTTACCTTGTCTTGATAGATACCTGGGTACTTCTGCTGCTGCTGCGAAAAAAAAAACTTCTGCTGCTTTGCTGCACGGGCGCCACGTGAGCAAAGCATGCGCGCTCCGCGTCAGCCGGCGCTCAACCGCCTGCTGCGCCGCGAATAAGCCCGGCAACGCACGTGTGAAACCTCGCGTTACTCGCGTTCTGGTCGGCAACCGCGCGTCGCGTCTATGATACGGATGCGCCCGTCGGCACGGGAATCGGCGCGGAGGAGATCGAGCTCTAGCGCAAATGCGTTGGCAATTGAACATTACTCACCATCGATTAGCAGACTCACCCCTTTTCCTACCTCAATCCGGTCAAACAACCACATTAAAACTTCACGACATCTCGTTCCCTAGCGGAACCCCTCCGGATCAACACAGAATGATGTTGGCTCGCGCCTCCGTCGTCAAGCCCGCGGTTCGGGGACAGTCGTCCGCCTCGCGGCGTCGCGCCTCCGCTGCTGGCCCGCTGCCAGCGGCCCGTGTGGCCGACCGGCGTACTGCTCGCAGCACCTCTCGCACCACCACGCGCCAGGGTCGCACCGGCATGGTCTGCCTGGCTGCCGCCGAAACAAGCGACGTGCCTGCTACTGGCAACAAGACCGCCGCCAGCCCGGAAACGCTTTGCAAACTCGCTCGCGAGTTCACTGGTGGGCACCTGCCCCCCCCCCCCCCCCCCCCCCCCGCCCCCCCCCCGACCGCCTCCTGATATCGAGTCTTGAGTACACCCTACTGGTCGCCTCCAGCTCATTCTTTCCTTGACAGCCCGTCACTCGCGAGCCAGGACACGGCAAATCTCCTTGTCGGCTCTTGATTCCGTGAGCTTCACGCAGCTTTCCTGAGCTCATCTGAGTTCCATCGCAACCTTTTTGCAGAGACGGGCAGCGGCTACTTCTCGCCCTACAGGGAGGAGCTGTTTGCCGGTGCGCACTGCCACGATGGTTGGGGTATAGCTGGATGATCGGACAAAGCGGCGTTGATCCTCGGCAATGCACTGAGCAAGAGCGAAATCTTAATATTGCGTGGGTTTCTGCCCATCAGATGACTTTGTGTTCCGCGGCCCGGTGGTGGGCCCATTGGCGAAAAAAGACTACCTTGATACCATGGATGCCTTCAAGGTAGACCCTTCCCCCTCCTTTCACTGGCGCAGCGTGCATGCCTTAATGACCCACTTATAGCTCACCGCCGCAATGGCGTCTTGGCTGAGCCTTGCGGGCATGCTGCAGATCTACAAGTCGTTCCCGGACATCCAGAGCAACAGCTGGGGCTACAGTGTGGACCCGCAGGAGCCTAACCGCGTCTGGTTTTTCGTCAGGTGCGCTGCTGCGACTGAACCTGAATTGCCGCAACAGTTACGCGATTACTTAAAGGGCTGTGCACCGTTGAGTCAGATTCTTTGTGCTGTATTCGTGATGTGATCTCCTGTGATTCCACAAAAGTGGTGTGTAGCCCTCCCTTACAGAGAAACAATATATTATGATCCTAGGGCGGGGTCACTTCCGGTATGTGTACTTCCTACTTCTGGTTCCGGTGCTCTGCTGATGGGGAGACCTCCAGGTTCTGACGGACCTGACGCCACGAACACCTCAGGCAAACAGGGACCAACACAGGGCCCATCACATTCGGGGAGCTTTTCTCGCTCCCCGCGACCAACAAGAAGGCCATGGTCGGCCCCGAGGCGTACAGCATTCTGTTTGACGACAACCAGAAGGTCAGGCTCCTAACGGTGGGATACGCCTGCGACTTTGACGCACCAAACACCAACTGCAACAAGTTCGGCGCGGCTGTGGGTACGTGGCCCCACCTCCCCGTGCAATGCCGGATTCCCCTTCTGCACCGTAGCCACCCGTTGCGTCTGCTATATCTTATTGGTTTGACCCCTCTCGGATTGGAACAACACTATTCATCTGAAATGTTGGCAGACTACGCCATGAATACAAAATGGAATGGCCGTGCACCGCGGCGGTGCACCTTGATCTAGTTACTATTTGTGAGATATGTGAACCCCATTAAATGGCACGGTATACCACATGGCCGCAGGCTGGTTCACACTGACAGTCGACTGTGCCGGGGCAGGGCTGACCGCGGCAGTGGGCGTCACCCCTCCTGGCGGCAGCCTATTCACCGCCATGCAGAAGTTGGTCGGCGCGACGCGGGATGTTCTGCCAGCGGGGCCGCCGTGGTCCACCAGCAAGTGGGAGGACATTCCTGTCTGGTACAAGGCTTACGTGCCCCGCCGGATTGGCGCCGAGGATGCGCCTGGATACTGAGCGGCCCGTCCTGAAGATGCGCCAGGTCCCCGTCATCCGGCACGTATGCTTTTACCAGCAGCCCGTGCAAGTACATAAATTTTGTCATAAATGGCCCGAGAGGTGGTCCTCAAAGGAGTATATACATTCATGGGCTAGGTGAAACAGGCGATCAGGAAATCACCAGAAAAGGCACTAGGTAACTCCTACTGTGGCGACCGCGAGGCGCAAGCAATGATAAAGGAGCAGGTAGAATGAGCACGAACACAGCTGCCCCTATGTAGCCGGAATGCTGTTTATGTAGCCGGAATGTAAGACAGGTGGCCTGGTGTGCCCAGGAGTTGCAACAAATTGCAGTTGTCCTTAGAGATGGCGGTGTGCTAATGACATGATTGACGGTACCTACTCTTTGATGCCACCAGATAAGAGCTCATACGGTACGTTCAAATGTAATAATGATATCTAGGGTGTATACTGCAGTAGCAGTTACACACGCATACTGTAACATTACATTATTCGGCATGCGCGAAAAGCACTACGTCAAGCGACACAGTGGTGCAAAAGCGGCCGGACAGGGCTCAGTAAGGGACGAATAGTTGGCAAAGGCATGTGGAAGAATTGGGTGCTATCATATCATATCACCTCGCATGTGCACACTGCAAATTCAGCTCAGACTGTCAACAGACCATATATTTCATAATGTCCATCTCCCACTATTCATATTGTTCGCGGAGGAGAAATGTACTCACCAGGCCTGCAGATAAGGACCACATTTCGGGCTTCACAGGTTTCTCAGAATAAAATGTGCATCTTCAGTGTGACTGTGCGAATGATGATGCATCACCGGTGACTGTACGAATGATGATGCATCACTGCTGCTTATTTCAAACACTGAGATTTGATTGTGTGAAGCACAGGTGGCTGACTGGCGGCAGCATGACACGTGCAGTGCAGCGTGGGTTATTAGAAAGCCCTGGTCTAATACCCAGTTTAGCGACTGCTGTATCTGTCTAACTGCCATAGCCACTCTCATGGTGGTCTGCAGACTAAGTGCGTCGCCATCGACCATCGGAGTGTGCTCGCCGCCGTTTTTTTTCAGGGCCGCCCCGTCTGTGTATTCAAATTTCGCAAAATATCGCGCGGAATATATATGCTCGGATCAATATACATCCGTAGTTTCTGCAGCAAGTGGTAGGCGAATGCCGAAGACTCGCATCTAGCGCGGACTATTTATTATCTTAACAGCGCAATGATGAATTATCACACCTGTTCATCCTGAGAGTCATCAGGCGCGGAGGCGCCGTTGCCGATCACATCTGTAGTGGCGGCGCTCCGATGTACGGGCAGTACAGTTACATACTTGTGGTTTGCGAATAGGGATATCCGCCGTCAACTCGCGCTGTGTGCTGGGCATCGTCGTGGGGCGTGGTGACTATGAAGGAGGCAGCCACTGCCGGCCTTCAGAAGAGGGAGAGCCGCTTTGTACAGTAACCTGAGAGGCGAGAGGAAGAAATTCGGCGTGAGATGGCGACTGCGGGGGGGTTTCAGGCAGGGCTGCTTCGCGACAGTCAAGGTGACAAGGCGGCGGCGGCGGCTGCCGGAGTGCCGACATGCGGACTTCCGATGAGCCATGCTTCGCCGCCGACACTCGCGCAGCGCCTTCTGGCAGCCGCCACGTTACGTGATTCGGCTTGGGGGCCACCAGGATGGCGAGACGTGGGAAGATATCAGCCATACCGCTTCATGAAGACGTTGTTTGTGTGGGAACCGCGCGCGGTGCGGACGTACGCGGTGCCCTGGCTCGTGGTGGTCGGCTTCTCGGTCTTGGTGACACTCGTATACAAACTAGCGCTTTCGAGCGCCGAGCGCGCGGCGCTCAACGACAGCACCGCCCCGTACTCCGCGGGGTATTCGCTGGTCCTGACCGTCGTGGGCTTCCTGCTCGTGTTCCGCCTCAATCGGGCGGCCATCCGCTTCTGGGACTCTCGCACCGCCTGGGGGAAGCTGGTGGAGGCGGGGCGGCTGCTGGCGGAGCAGGCCTGCGTGCATTGCGCGCACGACATGGCGCTGCGCGATGATATAATCCGCTGGTGCGACCCGACATCGCAGCCTGCGCCTGAGGCCCTTCCAAAACCGACTGAGGCTTACCTTGCGAACTTACCTTGCAGCGCGTTTGCAAAAGGGTATGGCATCTCACTGAAAGCACATAGCTGGGTTGATATCGAGCGGCACCGTATGTGCCTTCACCCTGAATGCCCCCCTTCCCCCTCAATGTCCCCCGACTCGATACGCCGCACAGGACACTGGCATTTGTGGTTGGCTGCAAGCAACTGTTACACGGCACTGCAATGGACGCCAATGAGCTGAGCGGTGTGCTGAGTGCGGGCGAAGTGCGGATGATGGAAGCCGCCAAACACATGCCGTTGTTTGCCAGCAGCGCCATCCGGACAAGCCTCCTCGTGGCATTGGGGCCGGGCGAGCCAATCGAGGCGGCAATTTACCGCTCCAGCGTGCGGGACGCAATGGAGCGGCAGGTGGATTTGCTGGTGTCGTTGATCGGCATGATGGAGCGCATCAAGTCCACGCCGCTGCCGCTCGTCTATGTCTCGCACCTGCGCACCTCCCTGCTGCTCTACCTCCTCCTCATGCCCGTGCTGTTCGTGGCCTCGTGGGGCTGGGGAACCCCGGCCGCGCTGGCCGCCATCGGCTTCTTCATGCTGGGCGTGGAGGGGGCGTCCACAGAGTGCGAGTCTCCGTTCAGGAAGGACCACTGGAACCACCTCCGCATGTCCTCCGCCTGCGCGCTGCTGTTCGACAACACCCAGCAGATCCTGGATGCGGCCGAGTGGCACGAGCAGCGAGGTGCTGCGCTGCGGGCCGCCGCTGCATAGAGGGTAGCACCCTTGACACAGGCGCCGGGGGAGAGGGGTTTGGAAAAGCCATATATACCGCAAACCCAAAGCGCGGTATGTTGGAGTAATTATCTCGTGCTTCCACTCGTACAATGTATTATTTTGTCATGTGAGGGCTCTCCTTCTGCTGCGGGAACAAGGCTGACGACACAAAGCTCCTTGCAGCAGCACCTGCATGATGGTGGTATTCTTTCTCGTTGCCAGTTGCGGTCTAATCATGAAATTTTGGAAACATGTAGGTGACAGATTAAAAATTGTAGAAATTGAGAAGACGCCATGCCGATGGGTCTTGTCAATATTTGAACAGCGCCCTGCGTCGCTGGACGAAGCTCGATTCCTGACGACAACCCAGTGGCCGTGGCCCTGTACCGCAGCGCTGTGGTTTCCATGCGAGGTGATGCATTGTAGATTTGACGAATACGATATGATCGCGAGGAGAGTTGTTATCGATATGCCCATCCATCTCGACGCTGAGACGCGAAAGGAAGAAGCTTTATTATTTGGAAAAGTATACGTTTCTATCGCGGCGCGCGCGCGCATCGCTCGCGCTCATCAAGCCCTCTCATCGCTCGTACGGGTAGTTCGCTGCTAATTATGCTCGGGGCTGCGGCGCCGGCATGTGGGGTCCGCCTCTCGGCATAGAGGGAATACTGAGCCCGGCAGCTCACCTCCACCTGATCGTCACTACTCGTGCACAGGGCTGCCTACCCTGAGTAGCTGCCGTTTGAATCGTCAGTTTCACCCGCAGTCTTCCACCCACGCTCCGGCGGCTTGCGTTCTGCCCCGTCGCCAGGCGCCCCTGCGGGGTGGCCCCACTGCTACCGCCGAGGGCCCCCGCAACTACTGGTGCAGGACAGGGTAGGGCTATCGCACCATGGCGACACAGTCCAGGAAGCCGGCGCCGCCGCGGACGCCGCAGTGGCTGGGCCAACGCAGTGCGGTGAGTGCAGCACTTTCGCATCGTGGCTGCTCTGTGCCGCCCTATCCCGGCGCTAGTCTAGCGGGCATGCCGGGTGGGGTTAAGTAGCCCCGGCGACATTACCCACAGAGTGATAAGTGATTAGTGAACCCACCCCAATAGCAGTGAACACAAGGGCTGGGACTGGAGTCTTTTTCGCTTTCAAGGGTAATGTCACTGACTCACTGGTACTGAGCGGAGAGGGAAGCGAGGGCAGCACTACTGATGCTGACGCTCGATCGGCCCGCTGGCAAATGGCTGTTCGCACAGGGTCCGCCGGGAGCAAAGGAGACCGAGATGTGGCGAGAAGTGCTGTCCAAGGCGCGCGCAGCCGCTCAACCCCCCCACGCTTATGGCAGCGCGCTGTTTTTTGTATCGGAAACCAACGCGCCTTCGGGGCCAAGCTCTGAGGGGAGTGTCAACGGCGGTTAATTTTGCGCAGGAGGGGGGGAACACAAACGGCCAGCCCCCGGAGCTGGCCTGGACGATGGAGGACGCCGTGCGCCAGCAGGTCCGTTGCCCAAGCACCTCCTGTGCCTGGCCCCGCTGGTAGTACAACTGGAGTTAGCATCACTAGATAGTGCGCTCTCTCAACCACCTACAAATCCACTTACATGGTTAAATGCTATCAATTTATTCAATTCTTTAATATGATGCAATGTTTCTTGTAAGGAATCGCGAGTTACATCATTATTTATAGGAATCGTGAATTACTACGGCCACTTATTAGCAATATTAAGATGTGTTAACATTAATTGAAATGGCTTTACGTATCATGAACACTACATGTTTTAAATCATTGATTCTGCCGATACCTAATTGTGTGATTGTATGTCCCACCGCCCTGATTCGTGGGTGACCCAGGCAAAGGCGGTGCAGCTGTACAACTTGAAAACGGCGGCACACAGGGAGTCGATGCGGCGGCAAGAGGTCAAGCCGCGAACGGTCGCCAGCCCCGAGAAGCGCGCCGCGGTCAGCCCCCCCCCCCCCCCCCTACCCCCTGCACACACACACACACATCCCCGCAGCAAGCTCATGCATTGGTAGCGCACAACCTTGCCTCCGCACGTCATGTGTTGACGTTGATGCACGGTGTCGCCACATGGCAGATGAAGCGCCTGCGGAAAATGGAGAAGGCGCTGGATGCTGAGCGGGTGTGTGCTGCTGTCGACTCGTCCCAGAGCCGCTGCTTCGGGGATTGGTTCACTCTCATTATTTATACTTTTCTGCCGCGCATCGCGTAATCGTGTATCTGATCGCGATCGATTATATTTTGATCCTGCTACGAGTATGACTAACATAAGGATAAGTTGATACGGCCTAGCAATACCCGTTCCAATATAAAACACTAATCTACCGCAGTATTAATCATCCATCAACAGGTGCTGTACTCGTACCGGTACTGATTGTCCTGGTAATACTAGTAATACCAGTACTCGAGTGATCAGGTTTGTTGCAAGCGGTTTATTGAAACGCTAGAAGAGTGGCAAATTTAAACACGGCGTTAAGAATTAGTCACCACCTCTGCGTTGGTTATTATCGCGGCGTCGGCACCGATTACTGATGCGGTGCTCATAGGCGCCACATTTGGCGGATGCAGAAGTGGCTGAGAGTGCCTACTCCGCATGCGGTTTCCACAGCGGTCCAACAACATGCTGGAGGAGCAAGTCAAGCTGCAGTGCAGCCCCGTGATCAGCACCATGGAGCGGCTGCGCTGGTCGGAGAAGCAGCCGGCGAGCGCGCAAAAGTAGGCGTCTCCGGCCGCGCTCCTTCCACGTGTGCGCCCTTTGCCCTTGCCCCCACCCAACCCCTCGACCCCAAGAAGAAGCAACACGCGCACGGTATCGGAGCGAACAAGCATTCACGAGCAAGGCGGGGCGCCTCATGAGGGGCGTTTTTATGAAGATTTGCTGCACCGCATTCCCAAACCGGTCCATGGTCCATGGTCCAAGGCGCAAGATGAGCGCTGTTCCCTATGTGCTGAGGGTAGAAGCTCACACATATCAAGTGATTTCGGATTTATGGGCGGCTGCCGATATCACCCACACCGTGGGCGAAGCCCTGAAGCATTGGCCCCCCCCGTGGCGCAAAGCTCCGAAACCAGTCAGGGCCCGTATCTTTGCACATCTCGTGCAAACATGTCGCCGAGGACGGCCAGGGCGGCAAAGCCAAAACGGTGAGTTTTGGCATGAATGCTGAATGTCATTCTTATCTCCAAGTGGTCATGCGTAGGGGGTACTTTTAGGGAGCTGCTGCCTCGGTGCTGAAACACAGGGGCAGGCATCTTCTGTGAGTTGACGAGGAGTTGATTCTTAGCATCAGCGCTTGGCCACATCATGGGGGGGGGGGAGTCTTTCGGAATGCCCTTCTCGTCGATGGAAGGGACAAATGCAGCATCAGTAAGCGCCATCGGCCCGTTATGCGTGTCGCTTGACTTGCGGTAACTGACTTCCATGACGCACCTCTTGGAATCGTCTGCCATTGACCAATAGCGACAGGAGGTCATGCTGTCTGGCAGCAGTGGAATGGTAAAAGGGGGGAGGAGGGGGGGGGGGGGGGGGGGCTCTGATGGGATTTGGAAGGATGTGGCCTCCAAGGGTCGTCATGCAACGGGCTCAGCCAACTCCATGCGGGTTCGCTCCAAGGGTCGTAAGACAGCTGACCCTCGGCGCTTTCCAGGGATGAACCGTTACACTTTAAAAGTTCGCTTGATGGCGGGTGAGTAGAGCGGCCCCATCTGGCATTTCGGCATGTTGGGATTCGACATTTGTTCATATAATAGATGCGACGTTGTTATTATCAGGGTGCGACTCGTGACCTGCCACGTGGACGAGCTTGCAGTGCGGCATGGGTTCCTCATGCAAAGAGTATGCAGCGGTGCCGACAATAAGCTTCATCCCAGGCGCGGCAGGACGCCCTGCGCGGCTCGCAGCCCGGCCAGGAGCCGCCGCCCCGCAGCGATGTGGGCCTCGTCCGGCTCCACGCTGCGCGGCTCCAGGCGGGCGGGCACCGCCCGGCCCGCGGCCCGGGCGCACGCATTGGCGGCCGCGAGCCCCGTCACCAGCGCCTTCTCCTGGCTGAGCCCGCGCGCGCCGTACATGGCCCCCGGGCCGTGCTTGATGTGGTCCCCCGCCAGCATGAGGTTGCGCACCGGCGTCACCGTCTCCGTCATCCAGGCGTACGATCCGGGCGTGAACTTGGTCACGCCGGACGGCACCTGCCCGGAACGCAGCGGGTGCCAACATCAACAGTAATACTACCATACCTTGCCTTGGGGTGGGCGTGCTCAATCATGGCCTGGGAGCTTCACGGCGTGAGCGAAATACTCCTTCCAATATCGGAGTCGCCCATGTCAATTAAAGTTTACCCATTTAATATCAGCATTGTCCCTGTTTCACAATAAAAAAATTAAGCAGGTCAGGCGGCACAAGTCGTTTCTTTGCGTGGCGGGTATGCGCCAAGTAAGGCCGTTTTGCCCCAAATCTGTGTTCACTACACCTTTCAAACCTGCAGATGCCTTTTCTGGACGTTTGAAGGGCTTTTTATCTATATAATAATTAAAATTCGACCATTGTGCATTGATTGGGGTGATATGGCAATGACCTGTTATTTTGAACAGGCTCGAGCACCCGAAAACTGACGATGAGGCGCTGTCAGGACTATGTGCAGGAGAAATACGTTTGCATGTTTAGAATAAGGGCGTTAGCGACGCAGAGAGAGAGAGAGAGAGAGAGAGAGAGAGAGAGAGGATGGGAGGGAGAGAGAGAGAGGGAGGAGGGGGGGGGGGGGGGGGAGAGGGGAGACTTCCCAATACACAGAGGTATCTGTGCGCAATGTCAGCAGTATAATTGGAATCGACGGCCCTTTATTTATTTAATACTGTAAATTCGAGCTTGTGCATTGATTGGGGTGATATGGCAATGACCTGTTATGGACGTATTTTGAACAGGCTCGAGCACCCGAAAACTGACGATGAGGCGCTGTCAGGACTATGTGCAGGAGAAATACGTTTGCATGTTTAGAATAAGGGCGTTAGCGACGCAGAGAGAGAGAGAGAGAGGATGGGAGGGAGAGAGAGAGAGGGAGGGGGGGGGGGGGGGGGAGAGGGGAGACTTCCCAATACACAGAGGTATCTGTGCGCAATGTCAGCAGTATAATTGGAATCGACGGCCCTTTATTTATTTAATACTTTAAATTCGAGCTTGTGCATTGATTGGGGTGATATGGCAATGACTTGTTATGTAAGAGTTTCGAACAGGCTCGAGCACCCGAAAACTGACAATGAGGTGCTGTCAGAACTATGTGCAGGAGAAACACGTTTGCATGTTCGGAATAAGGGCGTTAGCGACGCAGAGAGAGAGAGAGAGAGAGAGAGAGAGAGAGAGAGAGAGAGAGAGGGGGAGGGAGAGAGAGAGAGACAGGGAGGAGGGGGGGAGAGGGGAGACTTCCCAATACACAGAGGTATCTGTGCGCAATGTCAGCAGTATAGTTGGTTTAATGTGGCTACCGGTAGCGTTACACTGTATTATCCCAGCACTGCGACTACCGGGTGCCGGTCAAGATATGTACTTGTCGTACAAGATGTGGAGTCGAACTGTAAATAGAGTTGCTATTCGAGTACAGGGGACTTCGTACATGGTACATCGTCACTTTCACACAGCAGCATGCAAACTGCTTGTCATGCGGAAGTTGCGGTCGTCAAATCAATCGCTGGTGCGGGCTCGGCATTGACGGTCTTTATTGGTATACTGTAACTTACAACTTACCGCTTTGGGTTCGTTGCGGTAGGTATATTGTCGTTCTCCAGCCCCTCGCCGCTGCATAATTATCACCTTGAAATATATCAGGAGATACCGCGCAAAAAACACACTGACAACGGATATTCCGACCGTTCCTGTCGACGTTTTTTATTTTTTCATCGTGTGAGTATTCGACCCTGAAACCAAATTCAGCAATGTTACGGTACCGCATACATATTAGTTTTAAGTAGACGTACACTACGTACGTACAAGTACGTATACTTATACGGACCTAGTTGTGGTGTATATATATATATATATATATATATATATATATATATATATATATATACTGTATTGCTGCTGTATCTTGAAATACCGTTGTTGGTTTCTTTATATATTTCTTGGCAGCTTTCCTGCATACAAAGTATCATACAAAGCAAGGCAGAAAAAAACAGCTGCCCGGGAGACTGGGCTGTTCATGCTGAGAATTGGCTAGGTGTGTGCTGGTGGGAGGGGGGGTTCCTGCGATGCAGCCCACCTTGATGACGCTGAAGTCCACGACCTTTGCACCGCGGAACGCCGGCAGGAAGGCGCCCAGGACGCGCTGCTGCATGTCGCGCACCACGCGCTCGTCCTCCATGCCAAGGTAGATGGCGGCGTTGTATACGTCCACCTCCACCACGCTGCCCGGCTCATCCGCGTACTCGTCCTTTCAAGTGGGTGTCCACATCATCAGATAGAGGCGGGGGCTGCTTGAGGGGGGCCGCTGCATGTAGTGTCACTTGATACTAGATAAAGTAGACAAGGGGCGCCCCGCGCTATTTTGGTATCAGAGGGGTTTGCCCTCCAGGTCACTCCCCTACTTGTGCTGGGCGCATATACACCCCTCCACATAAGTCCGAGGCCCGTTTTCGCCTAATCTGAGTTGGTTTACGAAAAGTAGGGCAGCTGAATCTAGGGTTTATCACCTGAAACCCTGGAAAGTATGCTGCACATTCATATTCGGACGACCTTTATCACCTTTACCATCGGAATAAACCGCAAATATTGCACAGTATGGCCGACTAAGTGCTTCCAAAGAATTCATTATTTGTACTGTGACCCGCGCACCCAACTAGGCAGCGGTACGGGTGCAGGTATTCTCACCTGCAGGGCGTTCAGGTCGAAGAAGGTGCCGCCCACGCCGGCGTCAACGCCGCCGAAAACGTTAGACGACGCGGGCATGTCCACCTTGCGGTCGAACCACAGGCGCACCGCCATCACGCTCACACCCTCAAAGTTGTTCACCTGCAGCGGCAGCCGGGGTCGCACCAGCCCCGTGATCCGGCGGTGGCGACCCATTCCGCTGCATAAACAAGAGGTCCCCTGGTGATGAAGCTCACAGTCACGAGTTTGGCGGTGACAATTTATTTGGCATGTCAGCAGCAAATTCGAGGACTAACTTTTATCTACAAAGCGCTTTGAAATGAGTTCATCCCACGTACGAGCGCCCCGAAAAGCCTACTACAGACAAATGTCGCCAATACAATAGCACATGCAGGCCAACGATAGCAACGTAGCATGTCGCCCAATGTTTACACATGTAGTCGATTGTGAGCACTGTTCCAATACGTCCAATGCCCGTATGCGGTTTAACATGGCGAATACAATAAACACTGAATCCACCGCAGATCCTCACTGTGGACGAAGAACTCCACAGCATAACCGCGCCCTGGGCTCGCTATGTATCACCATTAACTGTTTAGACAACCTCGCAACTACGTCTATACGAAAATCTATAATACTATGCCGCAAATATAGAACGGAATCTCCGTACAATTGATATCCCAAACACCTCAGCGTTTTTGCGACCCGCAAACCCGCCCAATAAAACTGCACGTGACCCCCCCACCCCCCCTTCCCGCGGCCCTCTCGGACTCCTCATAGTATTGGGACAGTCTATGGGGGGGGGGGGGGGGGGGGAGTTGCCGCTCACCCTTCGGAACACGTCCATCTCGCCCAGCGCCGGGGTGGCCCGCCCAATGGCCTGCAGCCCCTTGACGCCCACCGCCAGCACCACGTAGTCCGCCTCAAAGGTGTAGCTGGTGCCGTCCGGCCCGATGGCGCTAACACCGGTCGCCACGGCCCGCCCCCCTCCCCCTCCAGGAGCACCTCCTGCACCTGCGGGACACCATTGATGGCAGCACGACATGGGGTGATTCACAGATGAGGCAGAGGACTACACATCCAGTGCTCGTAGTTTACGGCACTTGCTAGTACGGTTTTAAAATGCAGTATGACCGTGTGTCACCATGTCCGATGAGGAGACCCAGCAGTCGTCCCAATGGTATTTTGGGACTCCAGTGCATTGAGCACAGCATTGGAACGAGCTGAAATCAGGGCGCGAAAGTGCAAATATGGGCTCGGAGGACATATCATTGCTTCGGCCCCGCAAAATTAGTCTTTCTGCACTCTCATCTCCGGCCTAACGGTGCCCGGCGGCAGAGCTGACAAAGTTGCTGTGGCGGGAGGTCATCGGTGCTACTGGTAAATTGATTACCGTACTTAATATATATGCTTTGTATTTAATTTCCGTAAAATACTCGCCACGATGAGTACCCGCAGGACTCGTACATCAGATAGTGTTTTCAAGGATGTGCGAGTACGCGGATCTAACTAACCAGTCTATTGCGATGCGAGTTCAGGAATTGATACTATAAGAATAGAATAGAAAATAATGCCTACACAATTTGCCTTTTCTTGAAAGAAATCTAACCGGCAGTACATTGTCGTAAATTGCGAATCGATTTCGAAGGGTGACATTAAATGTATTGTTTGAGTTTGTATTGCCCATTGAGTTTGGATTGTTTCACATGCATTATCTTAAATTTGATAGCGATACATGAGTGCGGATCGACGACACACAATGATAGGACTACGTCGACGATCACTACGCGTTTTTTAAAGGTACGGCCCAAGCACACCCCGAGTCCTCATCCTATTTATTACTATCATCGTATCGTACTGGTGCCGACGCACCCATAAGAAAAACACGGTTTAAGACTTTTGTGGGTCGGTAACCGCACTTTCTTAAATTTTGCCGTATGTTCGTTGTGATATCGTATTCAAATGAGCTAGGAAAAGCGAACACTTGCTCATAGCGCGGTTTCTTGTAGCCGCGTCGGCACCCTACGCTATCCTGCTGCGGTTTCGTACCGGTGAACAGTATATGTAATACACGGTTTATTAAGAAAAATAAAAGACTAGAATAGCATGATAGAATACAAATAGAAAAACGCTAGAAGGATGGCAAATCTAAACACGGCCAGGCACCGCCCGTTTAGCATCAATTGCCGCCTACGCGCTGGTAACTACTGCTAATAACTATACATGATAACGGAACGCGCTTTGATATGGCAGCATATAAATATCACTATGTTTCAGCCCCCGCGCAAAGACATAAAACCTATACCCATACGGAAATGAATCAGAAAGCGCCGCAAAAGCAGCGCAAAATCTCCAACTTGATGACGCGCCACAACTTGTTATATTTGCCGTGACCCGATGAAATGTTACCACAGTACCGTACATGCCGTACATACCGCATTCAATTGAGTTCGCGGTTCAATGAACGAATTGGTTCGCACCATCGAGTCGCACCATCCGTGGGGCTTCGTATAAGGGACAATGATGATGAGGGCGGAGAAATGTGTTGTTCCTCCCTTGGCAAGCAGGCGATCCAAAACAGCAATATTGTGTAGCGAACCCAGCGTGTGGCGGTGACGGGTTACATAACGTTGAAAGGATTGTGGTTTTCAGCCACGTGGGGACCCCCTGAGTTCGGCACTGCGCAGGGCGGCGCACCTTCATGCCGCCCCACACCCGGCCCCCCGCGCACTTGATCGCCGCCACCCACGGCAGGAAGATGGTCTCCGCCACCGAGCCGCGCGCCCATCGCACGTCAAAGTCGGGCTGGTGCGCGAGCACATAGTTGTACAGCACCGCCAGCGCCGTCGCCGCGGACAGCTGCTCCAGCGGGACAAACAGCAGCGCGATGAGCACTGGCTGCAGGAAGGCATCGTACAGCCGCTGAGAGACGCCGGCGCGCAGGAAGAGCTCGCGCGCGCTCATGCGGTCGTACTCCGCAAAGCTGTCCTGTGGTCATTTGAACGGAGGAGCCGCATCAGTGCTACGCGGCAACGCGCAGCGCGGGGTGGGTCCGGTGGCTCAGCTGATGGCAGACAGCCGCTACTGCCCACATATTTGATGACTATAAGAATGCATGCATACCGCGCTTTGGGTTCGCTAAATATGGCTGTGCCTGACATCCATACTGTAAGAAATGGAAGACTCCAATTACAATATCTAGTACACATGGGACATACCGTAAGTTTGCTTTGGGTTCGCGATATATTGGCGTTTTTGACCCCCCCCCCCCCCCCCCCGCGCGAAAATGGACTAAACTACATTTATCTTGAAACATAGCAGAATCAACCACGACTAGCACAACGATCCTACGAATCGTTGTTGCAAAACATTAAATCATTGTTTCTCGACGACCTGCAACCCCAGTTAATGGTACACTTTGTATACTAACAGGGTCATATATAAAGGGCATTACATATATACATATATATACCTCTTCTTCAATTAACCGCAAGAATAACACGGAATCTCTGGCTTGATGGTGCGAAAGCTTTCATTGCGTTTTTCTGACCCGCGAACCCAATGAAATGGTACGGGGGTATATACACGATCAAGCACGAGCACTGATTAGGTGGTTAACTGCGCCACATGCCATCGTCGTGATGATGAGCCAGAGGGTTATCGAGGCGCCGTGCACCTCGTCGATGTCAAAGCCAAGCAGCGCCTCCACCAGCGGCAACGCGCTCAGCCGGTCCAGGAGCGGCAGCGACGTGAAGTAGGGCGCCGTGTACAGGAAGCTGCCGAGCGGCGTGGGCAGCCGCGGCAGCTCCTGGAAGATGGGCGCGCGCACCTGCATGCCCTGCTCGGCGCCGCGGCGGGGGTCGGGTCCGGGTGGACGCATGCATGCGGAGGGGGACAGTCAGCGCTAGGCGGAGCATCAGAGCTTACAACAACAAGGCCCCGGGACCCACTGTACACCTTGCCATTTAACAACGGGTTCCGGGTGGCAAAAAAATGAACTCTTTTTTGCACCATGGAGTCGATTATTCGATGGTGCATTGTGGCGTGTGCTGGTACATTTCCGAATTAATGAATATAGCTTCCTCTCTTCGCATGGGGGTCGTAAACAGCAGCCCAGAGCGACGGAACCCTAAGCGTGTATCTGTGCTTAGTCTACTCGACGGATACCAGCGTGCCGACAGAGTAAACCCGCATGGGGTTCACTAAGTAAAGCGCGCAGCGTGAAGTCCGGTGAAGGCCAAGCTATAAACCCGCATTTACAATGGGGCGCACGCATAGGGATCGCATGCCTATAGAAACATCCGCGATTGCTCCGCTGCTATGCTAGGCGGGTGTAGTCATGGTTTGCCCCCTGGAGTTACGTTGGACGGGTTCAGACTCGCCGCGATCTTGCTATACTGTGCCGGCGCCAATATAGAATTAATATTGAACGGTCGCCACGTCTCCGCCGCTGCCATGCATGAAGTTGCAGTACGTGTGGGGGCTGGAGGGGGGGGGGGGTCCACCTCGGGGCCCCAGAACGCACTGGATGTGTAGCCTGTGAACGGGTTCTTGATGCCTAGCTCCTCCACAAGCGCGTCGATGTTGCGGTAGTGGTACCTGCGAACAAAAGGAGGCGGTGCGGCGGCGTGAATGGGCAGCCAGGGCGGATGGATTGAAGAGAGTACAGGTGCCGCGGTAATACGAACACTGCGAATAGGAACCTACCCTATCTGCCAGAGGGATAATATAGACAAAGACGTGGCGGAAACACAGCAAGTGTTGTTATAGCTTGCATGCAAGCATAATTGAGGCGCCTATTATAGGGTTCTTGTATTTGAGTCGGCACCAGCACTGGGCTTCGGGCAGTAGCTGCGCCATTGGGCGCGCCGGGGGGGGGGGGGGGGGGGGGGGGATTTTCCAGGGCGCGGCTCGCACCAGAAGCCCTTGATACCCGCCTCCACGCCGCGGCCCTCCTTGGTGCGCCAGCCCGCTGCCAGACCGCCGGGATTGGGCGAGCCGTCCACAACCTGCACGTCGAAGCCCAACTTCTGCAGCTGCCATCCCGCGCCAAAGCCGGCCCAGCCGCCGCCCACTACCAACGCGGTGGGCCGGCCTCCGCCGGCTGTCGGCTGCTGGCCTGCGCTCGCGTCAGCGACCGGGTGGCGTGCGCGGTGACCCCCCGGCCCTGTCGGGATGCGGCGCATTGGCCGGGGAGCCGCCACCGGCATGCCTGCTACGGGGCTGAACGCGGACCCGGCCGCCATCGCGAGTACGGCGGGGGCTGCAGCGGCGGCACGACGCCCTCCGAGACCGGGCGCGGGTACGGACGGCAGCCTCCCTGCTGCACTGGCGGGGCGGCTGCGGCTGTATCAGGCGATGACTGTGTGAATAACGTTTGCGTGTCCAATGGTGGCCGTCCCGCTATGTGTTGCGCGCTCTGGTGGGCCCGGCGGAGCGGCATGGGCCGGTTCGGGCGGACGGCGAACGGCGCGGAATGAACCGGAGCATATTTCCGTCTCTAGTTTTGTCATGGCTCCGATGAAACCCGCCGTCCATTTCTTTATCCTAATTGCTCCGAAACCATGCTCGGCAGATAGTGGCGGGGCTGCGTCAGATGAGTGAGCGCGCGGGCTGGTAAAATTAAAATAAAGTTCGCCCCGGGACATCGGCCGAAGCCGCCCCAGGCCAGCACTTGACCTCGTGCGCCAACTGCAGTCGTAGGTCTGGCATAGCCCATAGACCATTGCCTCATTCGAACCCCGAAGGGCTAATGCATCAACCGGGTAAACCCGGGACACCCCGGGCCGATATTGCCGAAATACATGAGCCAGGAATCGAACCCGGGTCTCTCGCATACGAGACGACCGCTCTACCGAGCGGACAAGGGATGTACCTTGGGCGCGCGGGCTGGTTGCGTTTCATCGCCGGCGCGCATTTAAAAACATGTACCAGTAGTATAATCCTTACCGGTAGCTCGAAATTGTCCGTCCTATAGCATGCGCTTAATTTAGCGCGGAGTAGCTTACTGGTAGCGACGGCTAGTTCCTGCCAGTACAGGTCGCTACAATTTATGCTTGGGCAGACGATTGGTATGCTGCTTGTACGCGGAGCACGGTCGGTCGCAGGCAGGGTATGCCTGGAGTGCAGGACGTGATTTCGGGGGAGCCCACCGCCCCGCCGAGCGCCGCGGCGAGCAGAATTATATGTAAGCATTCCGCGGCATGTTTATTAGGACGATGGCTCCGAAATCGTCGCTCACTCAGCGCGGTCGGTTGCTGTATTTTTTTTCAGACCAGCACTTGTTCGGCAGGGGCGGCACAATATTAAATGGGAATGGATGAATCGCATGAAATACGCCCCACGCGTTGCAGCATGTATTTGGGATGGATCCGAACTAGTACGTCACTCTATTGGTGCTGTTGCACAGTCATGATCTTAATTTTGCTCCGAAATGTATACCGCAGTCGACGTCTAGCTCCCCACATAGCTCGCGCGTGCTAAGATGGAACCATATAAACCATCGGCAGCAGGGTGGCACGCATGTCACCATGATTGCTGCTCACTGGGCAGTAGCATCATTTATATAATTAAGATGTTGCGGTATGATCACTCATCATAATATTTTATATGGCGGGATTACATTTTTTATACTATATTCTGCAATGATAACTAGTATCTGCCATATATTGCTACAGACTGCTACTCGGCTTTATCATATCTGCGACAGAAAATGTGCATGATGAAGGCATGTAAAATATGAATCGTCGTATGAAAAGCAAAGTACTAGTGTAGTGTACCCCGCACGCCGCTCTAATTATCATGCTAAATAATAAACTTTACAATATTATGTACTAGATTTATGCGCTGTGAGCACCCCACGGACACACGGCTTTCGCCGACGATACTGTCATCAACTAAGATTATACATACAGCCAGACTCCGTTCCTTAGTTATTCAAGTGTATCTGCCTATATCATCATCGACTCACATTAATGAGGCATGTACTTTTTGAAATATATAGAGGCTCCAACCTCTCACCCTTGCGAATAACACCACTGCGTACAACGCCTACCCGCACTGCGCAAAATAACTACGACACCAGCCGCCCCGCCACTATTTTCCGCCAGCATATGAGCGGCGCACACAGTAGGGAGGCGAAGTAGTGGCTGCAAGACGTAGGGGCCGACGCATGCATTGCACCCTAACTAGGCAGACTTGTGGCTGACTTGCGGTGTGGTGGTCTGCGCGCCATTAGCGCAGCATGGGTACATGAATTGAGTCCTGGTGCTCCTATCTCTTTCTACGCTGCGTCTCATTCAAGCAGTCGCACTGTTTTGTGAGCCGATGCCACATTAGGCGGCAGATGATGTGATTTTTCGTTAACATCTTGCAGCTAGGGCATGCGCAATCATGTGAAGCAACCACCTGGTCTTAGGGCACCCAGTCCGTATAACTATTGCCTATACACGCATGACACACCTTTCGCCAAAAGCCTGTGGCATTCATCATATTCGAATGACCGCTTTTCAAGATGCCATGCCTGGGCGAGAGGGACGTTAGGGTCCGCTTTAGGTCCTGACGTTAGGTCCTCACGTCTAACTTGGGCCCGCTTTAGGTCCTCTCACCCCCCCCCCCCCCCCCCCCCCCCTTTTTGACACCTCTCCTGGGCCCCCATATCCCCTCCGTTGTCACTCTTCACATGCCCTCGCCGCGCCAGGGCTGCTGCATCACGGCAGCCGCTGCAGGATGAGCACCTCGCGCTTGTTGGAGGCGCCGTCCTCCACCGCGTAGACGCCCTCGCAGCTGAATTTGCCTGCGGCGGCACACCCGGTCCCGTCAGCCAAAACGGTCACCTCCATGTGGCCGAAGTTACGCAAGCATCAACGCAGTGCCATCATCATATTATTTAAAATCATGCTAAAATCATGCTGCTACAGTTAGACTTGTTCGATGTCTATGATTGAGACGTAATTATACCCAAACGGAAACACTAGTACCCTACACCCACAACCTAATGCATCAATGATGTTATTTGTCCCATGCTAGGGTCATTTGAAACACTGTGTTTCCACGGCGCCACAAAGCGCGGAGCATGCAATGCCAGGTGCATGGCGTTAACATATGGTTTCGGAGCAGAAACCCACATCGCGTTCGGCCGGAGGACTGAGAAACAGAGCATTGATTGGAGGTTGGTGTGCGCAGTGAGGGGCGATGGGCCAGCGCCACTATCTCACTCACCGGTGCCGGTCGCCAGCTGCCGGAACTGCTGCGCCCCGCCGCCGACGCCAAAGTAGTACGACTTGGCGGCCACGTAGACCTTGGTGGCAGCATGCCCCTCCGGCACCAGCAGCTCGAGCGCCTGCGCCGGAGTACATTTGTGTATCATGTCATTACTACATGGCAGGCTCCACAATGGGAGCGATTGCATTGATTTAGCTAGCTGGCATCGATTCAAACTGAACATCTATTTCAAAGAGTAGCATCGATTGTATTTCTCCATGATACAAACAACTTATAAACAATACCGATTTAGCAGGCAGAATATAATATTAATAACAATAATGATCATAATAATGATGCGAATAGCTTTATTTAACGCGCCCGCAATAAGTCACGATAACAATCATAACATGTAATAATACATATACATAGTCACACAAGCTATTCATTGAGAGTCAATTAATTGTGAACTATATATTGCTGTGACATAACACAATGCACAACTTCACGCGCGCGCATTTCGCGAGGAGCACACATGCGCACCTGCGTGTCTACATACCTCACCAATCCGGGTGTTGGAAGGGGGGGGGGGGCACGTGGTGGGCGCACCTGCAGCAGCCGCGTGCTGTCGGCGGGGGAGTACACCGTCTCAGAGGTCAGTATGATGTCGAAGGGCGCCTCGCTGCGCAGCGCCTCCGCCACCCGCAGCCAGTCACCCGAAAAGTAGCGCACCGCCGGCGAGCATTGCCCTGCGCCAGACGGAAGGCGCGGGGGTGGGGTGTGTGTGTGTGGAGGGGGGGGGGGGGGGGGGGGGGGGGGGGGGGGCTTCAGAGGCTGCCTCCTGTGGGAGGTGTTGCTGGAGAGGTATATCGCAAGCCACAGGCGTGGGAGTGAACCTTGCGGCGGCCGGCCCAGGTTGGCGCGCAGCAGGTTGGCGCGCAGATTGGGCGCCGTCAGGTGCTGCAGCACCTCCGCGTTGAAGTCCGCGAAGCAGACCTCCGCCGCGCCCGCCAGCGCTGCAAACACGCCCGGCAGCCCGTGCCCGCAGCCGAGCTCCAGCACCTGGCAGCGGCCGGCCAGGGGAGAAACACCAGTGGGTGAGACGGGTGCGTCAGGGAGTTGGAGGGTCGGAGGCGGGTGCGCGGCGGTGCCCCCTCACTGGCAGCAAGCGCGCTTGGGGGCTGAGCGGGACACACCCGCTTGCCGGAGCACTCCGGCGGCGGCTCAAAGTCGCTGTCCAGCGGCGAGCGCTGCAGCCCCCACTCCAGGCATAGGCAGCGTACTAGGTCGTCGCTGCCTTCCCACAGCTTGAATCCGCCTGGTGGCAGGATGACACCCGTGGAAGAGAGGGGGGGGGGGGGGGGGGGGGGGGGGGGGGGGGGGGGGGGGGGGGGGCGGTAAGGCAGTAATTCTATAAATGATGTCATATAATGCCAATATGTTTAGCGCCGCGCCAGCACCGACAGGGCGAACGCGCCGCAGAGAATGCTAGATACTTCTTCCAATAGGCTTCCAGCATCAGACAACTCGCGACTGCAATGCGACCGAACACCGACAGCCCGCCCACTCGCGGTCGCGCCCCTTCCGTCTCGGCCTCCGCCTCGGGCGTACCTTCGTACTGCCCTGGGATGAGGTCCGCCACCGCCAGCTCGTCGAGGCCCAGCAGCCGACTCGCGTCCGAGCTCTCCAGCCGGCCCTGTAACCCCACCCACGCCGTCACACCACAAGGCTCCGCGAAAGCTGGACATCGAGACAGGTGCGGTCGGGATCGGGTGGGGTCAGAGGCACCTTAGCGAGGGTGATGAGCTCACTCACTCGGTGCTCCTCCACCTCCGCCTCCCTGCTGGCCTGCGCCTGCCGCAGGGCATCAGCTCTCAGACGGGCCGCTACAGCCGCATCCCACACCTAGAACCCCCCTCCCCTCCCCCCCGGTACGAGTGCGCTACCTCGTCCGGAAACACCTCCACGCACGGCCTGAGCTCCGCCGCCGCCGCCGGCTGCCCCGGCCCGCCACCCACCGCCGCCGCCGCGCTGTCGCCGCCCACCGCGAAGTTGAACTTGAAGGACATCACCTCGCGAGCAGCTCGCAACCAACGGCAAATGTTCAGTTGCGAGAGGCTGGGCGCTCGAGAAAGCGATACGTTCTTTGAGGCAGGGTGAAGGGACAAGGCTCGCCTGCGCAAGCAACGACCAAGTGCCAGCCAGTTTGTGCGGGCGACAAATCATAATCGCTTCGAGGCCGCCGCAGCGAGTGCCTCAGCAGCAAGCCCCCTCCAGCATTGCTGCTGCACGGTTGCGCCGCATCGACCGACGGCGCCGCGGCGGAGCCGTCCTTGGCTGATCAGCATATAAAAATCTATATCTTTGTGGCTGATGATGAAAGGAATGCCGAATAAAGGTATAACCCCCTATATAGGATCGATATTCACTTCGGTTCGGTTTTCATTACTTTTTAATACTTTTATTATATTTCAGCGCGTGACGCCAGCTGCTGTCCCGTACCGCTGCGCGGGCTGGAAGCGTCAGGTCTGTACACGACGCCCAGAGATCGGCCGGTCTGAAATACTTATGCTGGATGAACACCGCCGCCGGGCGAGCCAGAACACATTAGGCGGCCCTCAGCCCCGCCCTGCTCAGCGCACCCGAGCATCGCAACCATCGTCGCGCGCCTCTGTTGCCATGCCACCGTCACCAGGGGGTAGTAGTTTATACGGCGGCCGGACTCGCCACTCCCTGCTGCCCGCCAGTGCGCGCGTCGAGCAGTCCGATGAATTGCGTTATGCCTGCGAGCCTGCCGGATTGTCGCCAGACCTGTGAGGGCATCGTCTACGTGCTGCGCCCACAGTTCATGCCTGGTAAGCCCACTCCAGAGCAAGTCCGCAAGGTCGAGGAGCGTTTCGCCTGTTGGCGTAGTATCCGGAATGTCGGCGGCGCTGTGGACGGCACCCACGTTCCGTGGCAACCCGACTGCGAGCACTACATGGAAGACTTCCACAACTACAAGGGCTGGTATTCCATTCTTGTGGTCGCCATGTTTGTCGTTGCGGAAGTTGGGCGCCCTGGGAGAATGAGCGACAGCACAGCCACCCAGCTCTCAAGCTTCTACCAAGGCATGTTCGAGGATAAGGAGGGCTGGCTGGGCCCCGACAGCCTTCTCATCAGCGACGGAGCATGTTGTCTGTGCGACTTCATGATGGTGCCTTACCCTGGAAGGAATTTGACGGCCAAGCAGCAGTGGTTCAACTTCTGCTTTAGCTCCACCAGGATGTTCGTTGAGCAGGTGTTCGGGATGTGGAAGTCTAGATGGCAGGTTTGCAACAAAGAGCAGGAATGCTCTCATCTCATGATGATGCTTATGACGTATTCCACCATGATATTGCACAACATGTGGATGTATTATAGGAATACTCCTGAGTGGGATTGTGGCGATGATTATATGGAGGATGCAGCGCCAGATCTTGCAGCGTTCATGGAAAAAATGTCTAGATGCAAGCACTGCAAGGAACACGGTGCGGTGCACTATGTGCACCTCAATAGATCCTGGGTGAACGCTTGCTCTTCCGGGGCCGCCGCTATGGCACAGCGCAGGGAGGAAATAGCAGAAAGATTGCGGATTGCCAAATGCCAACCGGCTGCTGGCTACAAACCCAATTCTTATGATTAGCTACAGTGAAAACGACTTGTAAATTATATACCAGGTTAATAGTGGTATCGCTTTCACACAATATAACTCTGCTGGTCAGCCAAACTCACCACCGCTCCCGCCCGCCTGGAAGTGCTTTCTGATTATCTCTCGCTGGCTTTCATATCTACGTATGTGTATGTCTGTGTGCAACCCCCCCCCCCCCCCCCCCAACGGATTTATATGTCCATAATGTAATTACATCAGTTGCACTCTATCATCATCATCATCGGCAGTAGCATCAGCCTCATTTCTGATCGCCACTCATACCATCAGCACGATGCCCTGCATGACAGTCAGTCGCAGGAGGAACTCCACTAGCAAGTGGCTCGGCATAGTCAATAGGCGCAGGCGGTGCTCCAAGATGATGAGCAGGCGCAGGCGGAGTTGCTTCAACAGGTGATCCGGCATGATAAGCAGGCGCAGGTGGTGCTCCTCCAGCAGATGGTAATGCATGATAAGCAGTGGCAGGCGGAGGACCTCCAGCAGCTGGCCTGATGGCCTGGCGTATCATTAAAAGAGCGGTGAGGAAAGCCTCCCTGTTCATACGCGCCTCCTCTCCCTATTCTACCGGCCTTCCTCCTTCAGGGCTTCAGCTTGCTGGCGGGCGCCCTCCTTGACAGCGCCCGCCAAATACGTGGCACACTCCAGGGCGCCCCCGTTCAACGCCTTTGTTGCCTGCTCCACGGCGGCATGCAACAAAGGCGGATCAAGCGCAGCAATCGCGCAGGAACACTACCTCACCTTCTTCATTCTCAGCCTCGGAACACTGCCCGCTTCGACATACACTGGATTCACAGGCTGACTTCCCTGGATAGACTGGGTAGCGCCTGCGTAATCGGCTGCGAGTGGCAGCACGCACGCCGCGACTCGTGAGAACGCGCGTGCATCGGGGGCACTTGCGGTAGGTCGAGCACTCGTTTACTCGACAGTCCGACTTGCGGCGGCTGCGGTACAGACTACAGACAGGCAAGCAAGCAACGCAGCAGCGACTACCTTCGTCGGAGCCACACGACCAAAGACCCCCCGACCCGTCGCTGTCGGAGGGTGAGTTGTCGCCGAAACCGTAAGCTCCGTCTTCGTCCTCCTTATCGGGCTGCTGCTCCCTAACAGGTCCGGATCGACTTGGTCAGCCTCTAGGGGCGAGTCGCGCTCTGGGACTGCGGGCGGGCGGTCTGCGGGGCCGGTCGGCTGGCCCTTGCCCAAAAGCGCCACGCGTTTCGTGGGTCAAAGTGCGGGGCGCCGGTGCGGTCGGGCGGGGGTTGCTGCCCAGACACTGTGCCTGCGATGGCGCGGGTAAGGTACAGGGTGCGGGTGGAGACTCCGAAGTGCGGCGATGGCGCTCACACGCGCGCGGAATAAAAATATTCAAACCGAGAGTCCGGTTAGCCAGCACCCCCCCCGGGGGGGGTGCTGGCTAACCGGACTCTCGGTTAAGGAAAATGTGTGGTCTTGCACCCCGAGGTGCTGACGTTGCAACGACCCGGTAACGGTCAATTCGACGATTCGGTAAGGCCGCTAAACCGAGCCGGTTAGGATATTCGCGAGTACAATATTTTTTATTCCTTAACACCGGGAAATCGCTTAACCGAACCGAAGCAATATCGATCCTATATAGGGGGTAATCCTTTTAAATTACGACCATTTGCATACAGGCTATAAATACAGGTTACTGTACAAACTTGTATGACCGCCGCGAATGTACACCTGTACATTTACAATTATTTTGAAACTTACGAGTAAAAATATGACCTACCGCGCGCGGTGCCCCGAAGTCGGAAATGCGGACTTGATGCATACTTTCTTCAGTTCTGCCTAGGAATTGTGGTGTAGGCGTTTGTCATGTGCAGGAGCCGCGCTGTTACAAGAGCCTATACATCTATTCATTGTTTGCACACCTTCCCGCTGAGTTTGCATGCACATACATCTAGTTATCATCGATACTTGGCGATACCCGCCCATTAATCCTACGTGTATCATGTCGGAATAGAAGTGCACTGTGGAGCGAACAGGCTAGGCTGGACATGGACACCTGCTGCCCTAGCATTTGTAGGTCATAATCTGGGCCAATCAAGCTGTACACCAAAAATTTGCACCAGCTGCAACTGTCCATTTGGTTGGCACCGCCTCAAACACATTAAATGATACTAATGTCCATGTTGTCACACTATATACTTAATACCATGCACCCCCTATCTGCAAGCTTGGCGAGCCCCCATGGCAAACTGTTACATTCATTCACTTGGCTACGGTATGCAGTTATTATTAGCTTGCACGGCTTTGCCCAGTCTGTACCTTTGATTGGATGCCCCCCAATGCCCGCCTCACGAGAAAACCACCGTTTTGTTGCCCTCTACCATGAAGACGCGGTCCTCCAGGTGCCACTTGACCGCGCGGTGGAGCACCTTGCACTCCACGCTGCGCCCCATCGCCCGGAAATCTGGAACCGACATGCGGTGGTTGACGCGCGCAACGTCCTGCTCGATGATGGTACCCCGCACGCCGCTCTAATTATCATACTAAATAATAAACTTTACAATGTTATGTACTAGATTTACGCGCTGTGAGCACCCCACACGGACACACGGCTCTCGCCGACGATACTGTCATCAACTAAGACTATACATACAGCCAGACTCCGTTCCTTAGTTATTGAAGTGTATCTGCCTATATCATCATCGACTCATATTAATGAGGCATGTACTTTTTGAAATATATAGAGGATCCAACCTCCCACCTTGCGAATAACACCACTGCGTACCACGCTTACCCGCACTGCGCAAAATAACTACGACACCAGCCGCCCCGCCACTATTTTCCGCCAGCATTTGCGCGGCGCACACAGTAGGGAGGCGAAGTAGTGGCTGCAAGACGTAGGGGCCGACGCGTGCGTAGCACCCTAACTAAGCAGACTTGTGGCTGACTTGCGGTGTGGTGGTCTGGGCCATTAGCGCAGCATGGGTACATATATTGAGCCCTGGCGCTCCTATCTCTTTCTACGCCGCGTCTCATTCAAGCAGTCGCACTGTGCTGTGAGCCGATGCCACATTAGGCGGCAGATGATGTGAGTTTTTATTTACATATTGCAGATAGCGCATGCGCAATTATATGAAGCAACCACCTGGTCGTAGGGCACCCAGTCCGTATAACTACTGCCTATACACGCATGACACACCTTTCGCCAAAAGCCTGTGGCATTCATCATATTCGAATGACTGCTTTTCAAGATGCCATGCCTGGACGTGAGGGTCTGCTTTAGGTCCTGACGTTAGGTCCTCACGTCTAACTTAGGCCCGCTTTAGGTCCTCTCACCCCCCCCCCCCCCCCCCTTTTTGACACCTCTCCTGGGCCCCCATATCCCCTCCGTTGTCACTCTTCACAGGCCCCCGCCGCGCCAGGGCTGCTGCATCACGGCAGCCGCTGCAGGATGAGCACCTCGCGCTTGTTGGAGGCGCCGTCCTCCACCGCGTAGACGCCCTCGCAGCTGAATTTGCCTGCGGCGGCACACCCGGTCCCGTCAGCCAAAACGGTCACCTCCATGTGGCCGAAGTTACACAAGCATCAACGGAGTGCCATCATCACATTATTTAAAATCATGCTAAAATCATGCTGCTACGGTTAGACTTGTTCGATGTCTATGGTTGAGACGTAATTATACCCAAACGGAAACCCTAGTACCCTACACCCACAACCTAATACATCAATGATATTATTTGTCCCATGCTAGGGTCATTTGAAACACTGTGTTTCCACGGCGCCAAAAAGCGCGGCGCATGCAATGCCAGGTGCATGGCGTTAACATATGGTTTCGGAGCAGAAACCCCCAGCGCGTTGGCTCTGCCGTCCGGCCGGAGGACTGAGAAACAGAGCATTGATTGGAGGTTGGCGTGCGCAGTGAGGGGCCAGCGATGGGCCAGCGCCACTATCTCACTCACCGGTGCCGGTCGCCAGCTGCCGGAACTGCTGCGCCCCGCCGCCGACGCCAAAGTAGTACGACTTGGCGGCCACGTAGACCTTGGTGGCAGCATGCCCCTCCGGCACCAGCAGCTCGAGCGCCTGCGCCGGAGTACATTCGTGTATCATGTCATTACTACATGGCCGGCTCCACAATGGGAAAGAGTGCATTGATTGTATTAGCTGGCGTCGATATAAACTGAACATCTATTTCAGAGTAGCATCGATAGTATTTCTCCATGATACAAACAACATATCAACAATACTGCTTTAGCAGGCAGAGTATGATATTAATAACAATAATGGCAATGATATGATGCGAAATGCTTTATTTAATCCGCTATAAGTTGTGATAACAATCATAACATGTAATAATACATATACATAGTCACACAAGCTATTCATTGTGAGTCACTTAATTGTGAACTATATATTGCTGTGACATAACACAATGCAACACTCAAACGCACGCATTTTGTGAGGAGCACACCTGCGTGTCTACATACCTCACCAATCCGGGTGTTGGGGGGGGAGAGCGGGGGGCGGGGGGGGGGGGGGGGGGGGGGCACGTGGTGGGCGCACCTGCAGCAGCCGCGTGCTGTCGACGGGGGAGTACACCGTCTCAGAGGTCAGTATGATGTCGAAGGGCGCCTCGCTGCGCAGCGCCTCCGCCACCCGCAGCCAGTCACCCGAAAAGAAGCGCACCGCCGGCGAGCATTGCCCTGCGCCAGACGGAAGGCGCGGGGGTGGGGTGTGTGTGTGTGGAGGAGGGGGGGGGGGGGGGGGGGGGGGGGGGGGGGCTTCAGAGGCTGCCTCCTGTGGGAGGTGTTGCTGGAGAGGTATATCGCAAGCCACAGGCGTGGGAGTGAACCTTGCGGCGGCCGGCCCAGGTTGGCGCGCAGCAGGTTGGCGCGCAGATTGGGCGCCGTCAGGTGCTGCAGCACCTCCGCGTTGAAGTCCGCGAAGCAGACCTCCGCCGCGCCCGCCAGCGCCGCAAACACGCCCGGCAGCCCGTGCCCGCAGCCGAGCTCCAGCACCTGCCAGCGGCCGGCCAGGGGAGAAACACCAGTGGGTGAGACGGGTGCGTCAGGGAGTTGGAGGGTCGGAGGCGGGTGCGCGGCGGTGCCCCCTCACTGGCAGCAAGCGCGCTTGGGGGCTGAGCGGGACACACCCGCTTGCCGGAGCACTCCGGCGGCGGCTCAAAGTCGCTGTCCAGCGGCGAGCGCTGCAGCCCCCACTCCAGGCACAGGCAGCGCACCAGGTCGTCGCTGCCTTCCCACAGCTTGAATCCGCCTGGTGGCAGGATGACACCCGTGGAAGAGAGGGGGGGGGGGGGGGGTAAGGCAGTAATTCTATAAATGATGTCATATAATGCCAATATGTTTAGCGCCGCGCCAGCACCGACAGGGCGAACGCGCCGCAGAGAATGCTAGATACTTCTTCCAATAGCCTTCCAGCATCAGACAACTCGCGACTGCAATGCGACCGAACACCGACAGCCCGCCCACTCGCGGTCGCGCCCCTTCCGTCTCGGCCTCCGCCTCGGGCGTACCTTCGTACTGCCCCGGGATGAGGTCCGCCACCGCCAGCTCGTCGAGGCCCAGCAGCCGACTCGCGTCCGAGCTCTCCAGCCGGCCCTGTAACCCCACCCACGCCGTCACACCACAAGGCTCCGCGAAAGCTGGGCATCGAGACAGGTGCGGTCGGGGTCGGGTAGGGTCAGAGGCACCTTGGCGAGGATGATGAGCTCACTCACTCGGTGCTCCTCCACCTCCGCCTCCCTGCTGGCCTGCGCCTGCCGCAGGGCATCAGCTCTCAGACGGGCCGCCACAGCCCCATCCCACACACTAGAACCCCCCTCCCCTCCCCCCGGTACGAGTGCGCTACCTCGTCCGGAAACACCTCCACGCACGGCCTGAGCTCCGCCGCCGCCGCCGGCTGCCCCGGCCCGCCACCCACCGCCGCCGCCGCGCTGTCGCCGCCCACCGCGAAGTTGAACTTGAAGGACATCACCTCGCGAGCAGCTCGCAACCAACGGCAAATGTTCAGTTGCGAGAGGCTGGGCGCTCGAGAAAGCGATACGTTCTTTGAGGCAGGGTGAAGGGGCAAGGCTCGCCTGCGCAAGCAACGGCCAAGGGCCGGCCAGTTTGTGCCGGCGACAAATCATAATCGCTTCGAGGCCGCCGCAGCGAGTGCCTAAGCAGCAAAAGCCCCCTCCAGCATTGCTGCTGCACGGTTGCGCCGCATCGACCGACGGCGCCGCGGCGGAGCCGTCCTTGGCTGATCAGCGTAAAAAAATGTATTTCAAAGTTGAGTCTGGATTTGCCAAAAAGGTCGCGCAGGCTGTTTTACACGGTCAAGAGCCGAAATTGGCAGGATGGTATTTAGCGAAAGCGTGGAGGGAAAACGGAGTCAGGGGGGGCGCTGCGTGGAACGCAGCGAAAACTGGAAGATGGCAGGCTCAGCTGTTCTGGCTGCTTTTATGTCTACTCGTGCTGCACCCAACAAGGGCGCAACAACAGTTACTAGTTCCCGTACCATTGCGCAGCACTTGTAGCTACAAAACGGTTAGGTCAAGGATGGAAACCCCATAAACTAGTTTAGATCATTTCAAAGTTGAGTCTGGTTTTGCCAGTCTTGAGCGAACGCAGAGAGCGGTGGATTGACGGAGAAGAGGTAGCGCCAAGTCATGAAGGAGGCACTGGGAAGGCCACCGCTGCGGAGTCCTGTTGGACTTGGAAGTGGCGGAGGGGGGCGATGTGTCCAAAGAAGAACCATGCGCCAGGTGAAGGAAGAACGTTGGGGTCGATGTAGTCCAGAACGACGTCTGAGTTAGTGGCCCAACCGCCTTGGTAGCGAATGTGGGACAATGGCACTCCGATGGCGTTTGCTGCAGAAGCTGCGCCCTTGCGAAGACTGTGTGAAGTCCAGGAAGTGCCAGCAGGGGGGGCAGCGTTGACTAGACTGATGGCTGCAGACAGCCAGTCTGACATTGTAGCCGCAGTCCAAGGTTTCGACTGCTCGGCCGCAGTGACAGCCCAGAAGTTTGATGTAGCCAAGTCAACAGTAGCCAGGGGGACAGATTGGACGTTGTCGATGAAGTGGTGAAGGAGACGTGCCACTCGAGGGTGCTCGGACACCGGAAGGAGAAGTACGCGCAGGTCGTCGGGTCCCCGTCGGCCAGCGCGACCCTTCTCGCGGTACACTTGCAGGGTGATGTTGTAGTCGTCGACACGCACGTCTCGCACTCGACAGGACACGCCAGTAAGGCCCCTGGCAAAGAACATAAAGTTGACAACCGAGGCCAAGAGGGCCCGGAAGTTGTGGTGGTACTCTGGGTAGGGAGCAGACACAATCAGCTCGGCCTTTGTGACGAAGCGGTAAGCTACATCCGCAGGCAGAGGGACACGCAAAGGGGCAGCGTCCAGTCGGCGCTGACGCAGCATCAGCCCACGCCTTGCTGAAGTTAAGTGCAGGCTGTCCTTGGCGATTGGGTCGAGGTTGTGCAGCTCGAAGAACGTGTTGATCGCAGACAGGTAAGGTTGCAGTGACTTAGCGGCGATATGCCCCCGCTCGCCGATCCAGGCAACGTACCGAACGACAGTAGCAGTAGTCGCCTCCAGCGGGCTGATGTTCTCGGAGTCGTGACAGAACTCCGCGAACTGAGACAGCCGGCCGGCATAGCTCTTGAGTGTCTGAGGGCTGAGGGAGCTGGAGAGTAGGTCGAGCGTGCGCTGGCCCAGCTCGCCTGAGCCGAACGCGTCCTGCAGCCGAGCTCGCAAGGAAGCAGCCCAGGGAGCGACGGCTTCGGGCTCGTCAATTACGTAAGTGCGTCGTTTTACTGACAGAGTTCCACCGGTACGACTACTGTTCGCAAAGTACTCGGCAGCAGCAGTTAGGTTCCCGGCGGTTGGCCGGTAGTTGCTGGACGGGTTTGCAGTAGCATCGGTACGGGTTTGCGGGGCTAGGTTCAGGTAAGAGGGCCGCCCTGCGCGCCCTTCGCGCTCGTAGCGCATGTCTCGTGCGTAACGTACTCGCGCGAAACTTGGTCGTTGCGAACCAGTTGTAACACGTAGTGTAACAACCGACGGACACAGCGGTGGAATGGTACGGGAGGCGGTTAGTTGAGCCGCCATGTGCAGGTGTGCGGATGGTTGAGCCGCACTCGGCTGTAGCTGTGAGAAGCGCCGCACCGAGGAAGGTCTAAAGGAAGTCTGTAAGGTGGGGGGATCATGCCCTAACACGGGGCGCTCATCTCGCCGTTGAGCTGCAAGGGTACGTCTTGCGGCGGTCACCGAAAGGTGGCCTCGCAAAGCTCCAGCAGCTCCGACGAAAGGCGCCCCACACCGTCAATCGTGCTCACCTTCGCGGCCACGCCCACGTCCACCACCTCGTC
Source organism: Tetraselmis striata (assembly GCA_006384855.1). Taxonomy (NCBI): domain Eukaryota; kingdom Viridiplantae; phylum Chlorophyta; class Chlorodendrophyceae; order Chlorodendrales; family Chlorodendraceae; genus Tetraselmis; species Tetraselmis striata. The sequence continues at coordinate 1,808 of VCJN01001300.1, read as the reverse complement.
CTCGCCCACGCCCGCGACCGGCAGCTGCAGCCACCACTCGAGCAGTAGCGGTTGCTTTCGCGCTGCTGGCTACGGTCGCCTCGAAGACACGGCGCTCGTAGTCACGCATGAGGTCCCCAAAGATCGCGGAGCCCAGATGCTCCGAAGCAGGCTGAAAATGCTGGGCTCGCAGCACATCCAGAACACCTTGGTCACCGTGGACACGCTTGATCTCATTTAGCCTCCGCAGGAAGGCCAAACGAAACCGAAACGCCTTGTCGATGGCCTCGGCGTGGTTCCGAGCTCTCGCGAGGTAGGGGGTGAAGTCCTGGTTGGTGGCAGGGACGTAGGGCAGTAGCTCGTCGAGAGCCACGAAAAGCGCGGCCATGTGGGCCCCGAAACACGACATCCACAAGTACTCCTCCTGGGCCGGCAGACGCCGGTCATCCTGCTTGAGGTACTCGTTCGTTAGGTCGGTGCTCAAGGGAAAGAGTCCAGGCACTCGGCTGACCGGTCGAACGGCCTCATAACCAGACTCTGCTCTCTGCAGTAATTCTGGCACCGCGAGGTAGTCATCCTCGGCACTCACGGATTTTGCTCCGACACGGCCGCTCTGGGCTAGCTCTAGCAAGTCGGCGGGGGCGCTCTGCGGCTCCCCCGCTGCCTGTCGGCTGTCCCGCGATGCGCTGCCCGGAGCGAGAGCCATGTGCCCCTTCTCCATCAACAACACGCTCACGAGCCGTCAATTGGGCTACAGCCGTAGCCAATGCACGCACATCTGCTTGCAACGACTTTAGCGTCGGCTCAACGACGGGTTCTTCTCCATCTGACATAGTAACGCACGGACGTACGGACGAGAATATCACACTCGGATGGCGAGCCGGGTGTGGTCTTGAACAACCTGGGGTGACCTTGCTCGCAACTGGTTACGAGACAGTTTTTACATCGCTGCGTGGAACGCATCGAAAACTGGAAGATGGCAGGCTCAGCTGTTCTGGCTGCTTTTATGTCTACTCGTGCTGCACCCAACAAGGGCGCAACAACAGTTACTAGTTCCCGTACCATTGCGCAGCACTTGTAGCTACAAAACGGTTAGGTCAAGGATGGAAACCCCATAAACTAGTTTAGATCATATCTTTGTGGCTGAGGATGAAAGGAATACCGAATAAAGGTATAATCCTTTTAAATTACGACCATTCGCAGACAGGCTATAAATAGCGACAGGTTACAAACTTGTATGACCGCCGCGAATGTACACCTGTACATTTACAATTATTTTGAAACTTACGAGTTAAAATATGACCTACCGCGCGCGGTGCCCCGAAGTCGGAAATGCGGACTTGATGCATACTTTCTTCAGTTCTGCCTAGGAATTGTGGTATGGGCGTTTGACATGTGCAGGAGCCGCGCTGTTACAAGAGCCTGTACATCTATTCATTGTTTGCACACCTTCCCGCTGAGTTTGCATGCACATACATCTAGTTATCATCGATACTTGGCGATACCCGCCCATTAATCCTACGTGTATCATGTCGGAATAGAAGTGCACTGTGGAGCGAACAGGCTAGGCTGGACATGGGTACTTGCTGCCCTAGCATTTGTAGGTCATAATCTGGGCCAATCAAGCTGTACACCAAAAATTTGCACCAGCTGCAACTGTCCATTTGGTTGGCACCGCCTCAAACACATTAAATGATACTAATGTCCATGTTGTCACACTATATACTTAATACCACGCACCCCCATTTCCTGCAAGCTTGGAAAGCCCCCATGGCAAACTGTTACATTCATTCACGTGGCTACGGTATGCAGTTATTATTGGCTTGCAC